>JAYMFT010025355.1:0-16244 GCA_038088735.1 Panulirus argus
CCCCCCCCCCCCCCCCCCCCCTCTCTCTCTCTCTCTCTCTCTCTCTCTCTCTCTCTCTCTCTCTCTCTCTCTCTCACGCCATAACTCTCGCGTATCAGGTTCTCCCACCCACTGCCTCCACAAATCTGGCCCGTTCATATATAGTCCACCCTCACTCAAGACGGCGACTCTCTCGTGAGGCGTTCAGACAAAAGAAGTTTGCAATACCACCAAAAAATAAGAGGAGACTATGTTACCCAGGGGTTTGGCTATAGGATATGACACACGAGGTACAGAATGCGATCGGGATCATTGCTGACAAGAGCGTGATTGTGGTTCAGACAACGTGGTTCCAAGCGGATCAGAAGCTATTCTAGGTAATTATAGTACCCTCATTTGGAAGCTAATATAAGGTTGGGTTACCAGGATTCCTACCAAGATATGAGGGCAAGATAAGGTACGTAGTTTTAAGAAGAAGGTCTAGTATATGTAGAAGAGTTCAGAGTAGCTGGAGGGAGGGCCGAGGTGGTATATAGATTCATGGAATAATCATGGTAATGATAAGTAATGGTAGAGGGGGCGGGCAGTTGAACAGGGTTGGAACGAGACATTAATGCAGAGTATTTGGCAAAATGAAAACGGATGTTTAGCTGGACCAAGTTTGGAGTTGGTCAATTAGGCACAGAAAGTCTGCCGTCACACGAATTAATGAATACGACTGCATGATGAAGGTGGAGTAGGGTCAGGAGAGGTCGACCTGGCTCTAGTGGTCAGTTCAGGAGAAGCCGGTCAGGCCCCCCCAAAGGTCAGGTCAGGGTAGGGACGGACATGCCGTGGGAGACATGTCAAAGGAACTTTTGAACTAGGGTCCAGAGATTGTAAGGAGATTTTGCCAATATGAGCATTAAATGGGATTTCTTAACAAAGGAAGATAATCAATCGATTGATGACAACTTTTCCAATCGAGTGATTCAAGATCCAACGCGAGGTAAGACTACTACAGATTTTGCAATAACGACAGTAAATACTTAGATAACTAAACAGACTAGTGTCATATTTACTGTATATATCTGCTCTGTTGTTACAGAAACCGCGTTAACAAATTCTAGATATGCAAACTATTACAAACTTATTTGTGTTATTAGTAAACAGAGGGTAGAGCTTTAAGATGTGCACAGAGCCGAAAGGATGTGTTGTGAAGATGATATTCTCAGGAAATTTAAGGAAAAGTAAAGAGAAAGAAATACCAGGTCGAATAAGTAAAGAAGCGAAAGATCTGATTGGAGGTAAAAGATAAGTTTAAGGAAAGTTTCAGAGTCACCGACAGACCACATGATCATAAAATGGATTAAAGGTTATAAAACGATTGCAAGGAAAAAAAATATTTGATTCAGATAAAAAGATCAAAAGTCCACCTTGAATGGTGTATCTAAGTCGTCTTACTTCTAATGCAGAGTGGTAGTAAAATCAATAAGACTAGAAAGACCAACGTGAGCGAGCGAATGTAATGTGTCTCCCCTCCATACATACTTTGTATGTATATCTTTGTACCAAGACCCATCAGGAGATCAGTTAGAAGACGTAGCAGTTGAAGATCAAGACCCAGGGTGAGGCAAGACCTAGAGTGAAGCAAGATACAGGGTGAAGCTAGACCTCTGGTGAGGCAAGAAGAAAATGGATAAAACTTCGTAAAATCACTACGTTTCCCTCTGGGGTGACATAACAATGAACACACTATTAACTCCGGCTCCCATAAACGACAAAACTTGGGGACCTGTTATGTCTTGTGGCTTAATCGACCCCTGACCTCATAAAATCACCTAATAAAATGAGAAAAAAAAAACAGAATGTAGGTGTCTGGAAGCAATGAACTAAGGTCCATAAAGCCTACGAAGTTTTATATCAATCGACCAGATAACGAAGGAATGACAGTCTGTTGTTGATTATCAATTCGAAAAATGGAAATTGTACGATGGAACATAACGATAACAATATGTCTCCCTCATTACGGTGGGAAATTTAACAGAATTATTGAACTCTTGGAAGAAAAATAAAGTCTACCTTGAATCCATAAAAAAGAAATTGTTCAACTAACCTAATACAGTTAAGTAACCATGACAACTAGGAGTCAAAAAATACATCAAGATTCTATATAACCAGACTTCCAACTAGCTTTCGTTTAAGGTGCAAAAGATATCATTTGGGTAAACCCGTATCGGAGGGCACAGGAAATGGAGCACGAGCGTCAATCTCTGACTTGCTCACAGACAGGAAACAACGCGAGGAATTATCATTGCCCAAAGCCAGGGCCCTTGCCTCTACCACCCATCCAGTGGGCTCCTGCAACATTCAGTAGCAGGGACAGGATGGACTTCTCAGAAGAGAGATTTTTTTTCTTTTTCCTTGTGTGTATTAACTCTCTTGATTCAGCCTTGCATCAGATGACTTTGCCACTCGTGGTTGTTAACTTAAAGCAGGCGGAGTCGAACGTAAATCGAGTGGTATTAAACAGGGAAGCATCCTACAGACTGAGCATGCCAAGTGCGGTATTATGAAGCTGAGGTCTACGCCCCACACTTTTCATTATCTGCATTATTGATCCGGACACATACAGTATCTATGTCTTTCCCCTGTACTTTATCTATGCACTTTATCCAATCATCTTTCCCGTGCACTCTCTCACAAACCAACAATCGACAGGACCTCCAGTCACACAGGGATCGCTCCTACTGGAGAGACATCATGATACCTGTCACACCTGCGTCAGGAAAGGGAAGTCTTTACACCCTCCTGAACTGTCCACATCTTCGCCTCTCCTTGCTCCCCCGAGACCCCACAAGAAGTGCAGTGCGAGCATCAAGGGTTTTAAAGCGCTGGTGACAATCGGAGCTCGAGGCTTGAGGAGGTGTGTGGGACGGGCACGTCATAATGCCCTGGGAAAAACACCCTTTGGGAGAGAGATCCCAGAAGGAGCCGCGTCCTGGAAGGAATTACTGGTGGTCCTTTGGAAGTCGAAGTTGAAAGTCGTCTGGTGAGGCTGAGGCTGACGTGAGGTTGTGTCTGTGTAATCTGGTGACAGTGGCGGGAAGTGTGGCTTATACACACATACACACACACACACACACCTGGCTCAGGCTGGGCTATGCGTGTGTGTGCATGTTTACATACATAGGGGTAAAGACACGGTGCATATATCTACAAGGTTAAGAGACGGGGCAACACGAACGTTAAACTCTGATCCCTTAACTTGCAAGTAGTAATCACACCCAACCACACACACACACACACACACACACACACACACACATGCAAGCGCGCGCAGGGGCGAGGTCATAGAATTTGCCAAGTTATGAGATGAAGACGTATTCATGTGGATTTAATCATTCAGTTTTGCAGTATACTCTCCGCCGACCTGAATACCTTTGATCAGTATGTCCCTGAAGCTCCTGAAGCCAATCCTTGTTAGAAGTCTTGCGACTGCCGGCCGAAATGGCTTCAGGAGCCTCGGTGAGCTCCTCATTATCCCTGAAGCGGCGAGCAAGCAGGAGGGACTTGGAGTTCCGATACAGATGATAAGCAATTAGGGGAAGGCAGGTCTGAGCTATGTGGAGGTATGGTTAAGCTTCAGGAACGTACATATGCAATACCGTGTTTCACTTTCCTCGTGATCATCTGCAAATACTAGATCACCCACAACAATGTGACCTACTGCAATATATATATATATATATATATATATATATATATATATATATATATAGTGTGTGTGTGTAATACAAAATAGATATCCTCTGAAAATTGAAAACAATGCTGGTTAAAATCTGATGAATATAAACTAATGAACGTAAAAATAGACCAGGAGGGAAAAATAATGACCCGAATAATTCCTCGTTCAAACGTTTCATCTGAATCATCCCAACTAAACCCAATTAAAAGGACCACAGTAATCACCGGGCCTATTTGGCCATATCTGGCCTAACAGCCCTCCTAAAAATATCCCACAAATTATACTGCACTTCGGGTAATTAACCAGGCCGTCATGAAAGAGATTAATTAACCAGTAATGAGCCACAAAGTGAGTATCTCATGATTTATGAGACCTTTCCAGGCACGAAAGAAAAACGAAAATATACGATTTTTTTTTTCTTTTAATTCCTTATAGACGAATTTAGCTGTAAATTTTCCTAAATAACAGAAAAACCCAAAACCAAGAATTAAAGAATAATAAACATCCTTACATGGAATCACTGATCAATCATATCACAAATAAGATTATTACAATATCAGATCTGCCATGAGAGCCTTGGAAAAAAAAAATCTCATTTGCAGAGAAAGAAAGTTTGAGGTCATTTCGGAACAATTTACTGTTAATCATTAATATTCATAATTGCAATATCTTTTTCAGTAGAATATGCTTGGCTCTAGAGAAAGCATTGTTAAACAATCATCTGAACGATGTATGACTGACTCTTCAGCACGCCGGTCCGACCCTGTTGCTAACATGGCATGCTCTTCGACTTGCCAGGACGTAAGGGTCAGGTCAAAGGTCACGCCGTTATGCCTAAGGGTCGTAGCGTCGTGCTCAAGGGGGTCAATGCCTTAAGGTGCAATCTGGGTTTCAACCTTCGAGCCCACACACACACACACACACACAAAAGATGTTGGATAAACACTAACAACAGACCAGCCTTTCTGCCTAACAAAAAGCTAATAAAGATGACAGTACTCAACAACCGATACGTTTTCCCTGAGTCTTCAGCACCATACGTGCTAGAGAAGAACCCTGATTAACTTAACATTTCTTCACAGTTATCCTCAGTGCTGTACGAGTACTGAAGGGAAGGTATTCTGACGAACATCCATGAGCATTTGGAAACGTCCAGAGAGTTTCGGCAAGACGCGGGTTCCCCCAGAAATCTCCAACGCTTAGAAGTGACACCAGGGGTTTGCCTCGGGGTCTTAAAGTGCAAGAAGTCAACAACGCCAAGTTCCGCTCTCTCGTCTGGTTACAAGGGATCAGACTTGAATCCATCACTGGAACGCAAAGTCGAAGTTTGAAAGCGCCAGAGACTCCTTTGATCCCCAAGGAAGTTCTGGTAGCGACCCTGACACGTCGAGATCGTGGCCTATGTTTTTAAGATGTTGAGGAAGACTCCGTCGTCCATGTTTAAGTCAAAAATTGCGAAAGCTATCACGAGGAAACGTCATTAGGCAATGTTTGCCAAAGGTGTGATCCTCTTCCATTTCGATGCACCGCTTCTAGAAAGGTCCGTTTTGCGCAACTGCTATTCGTGTCTGTCGGCTTCAGGCAGCTGAGCCGACTCAGACCTCAGACCCGGCCATTTAGTGACTATCCTCTACCTCGAATCTTGAGGTCGAAAACCTGTGTGGTCATTGCTTTCTCCGCTCAGATTCTCAACACCAAGGACGATTAAAAACTGGTCTGAACAGCAATCAGACCTGCGTGAGGTTGGCATCACGAGTGTGGAGGACAGATTGGAGCTGGGGCAACAAAGGTCACTGAAGATTACGTGGGCAAGCAGAATAAGAAATGCTTGCTTACTTTTGAATTTCACACCCTGTTTGCAAGAGTTTATAATTGCCCCCTAGTTCACACAGATAAAATGTTCAAAAAAATATTTAGATTCTAAAACCAGTTTGTTCTAACAATTAGCTTTACCTTCAACTGTCCAAATGAATGGCAGTCAGTTTGTTTCTAATTTTCATAGTCTGAAAATAACAGTTCACTTTGTCTAACACATCCAGTGAAATGATTCACCCTAACTGCCCTAACTGAGTGAGTTTCCTCGATTCAAAATAACGTAAATATCAACATATCCATTAGTTTACATGTTGAATGTGAAGAGAAATTCTTTCACACTCCCAATCCAAGAATTCGCCTAAGCAAGGATTGCACACAAGCACACACACACACACACAGACATACAGCATCCTTCCCCACATGCCATTCAGAGCCGTAAACCTGAGGTACGCTGATAATGATCTTTGTAATGATAGCCTCAGCTGGTGGCTGAGGCTTCTCAGTCATTCATTGATTATCCTTTCAGCTCTCGTTACTCCCTTGGGCATCTGGCTCGGGTCGAATCAGGCGCCTGCAGCTTTTGCTCATTGGAGGCAAACTAAACAAGAACTCCACATATTTTTTTCCCCTTCTTCTTCTCATTTCTTTTTTCGTTTTTATATAAGGCGTTTTTAATATGTCACGTGAACTGATTTGCAATACATCAACTGAACCTTTGTTTTGCATATGAATTTGTACCTATGAAAAATCTTTAATTCATCTGTGTGTCTGTATATCTATCAGTCTGTCTATATATCTGATCATTCGTCTGTGTGTATGTCTATTGATCTATCTATACATCTACCATTTATCTGCGTCTGTCTTCTATCAATCTATCTGTATATCTATCAATCATCTGTCCGTTAGTCTAATCCATGTTTCGCATTAACACACTTGGCATGGATTGATGATGTGTGTGATATATAGTAGAGGCCGTATGTATGGCCCGCTCCATGGAACTTAGAATGAGGTAATGACGTTAGACAGATGAATGAAAAGCCATTTGGAAACACAGTTTGATGGATTCTTTTGGATGCTGAAGCAAGGTTCCCGACGGAGATCTCCTAGTGGCTTAGTGGTTTAAACGACCTGAAGAGACGACTTTTAGGAAATTCAAATCACCCATACATAAACATGAACGCGACATACGTGATCTAAGTCTTTGATCACAAGAACAGAATATCTCTTTTCCACCTTTACTCTAACCTTGAGACAGACTGTTATTGAGTGCAGACGTATTAAGGGATGTATGTGGAAATACTGATTACTTTATTTCCATTTCCAGGCTGACACCACCACGAAGGTCGATACAGAGTATCGGCGCCACGTTCATCTGGGATCATTAGGTGGGTGACGCTGCGATATTCGAGAATGGCAAGTACAGTACACCGCTGTGTGGGCGAGGTCGGTGGGAATGCAGTGGTTGTGGAGTGGCTGCAGTTAGCAGACATGAAGTGCCAGTAACACTAGTGTCGTTCGTCTCTGCTCTAGTGGGTGGCAGGCAGACGCGCCCACGTCCTGCTGAGGTGGATGGGCGGTGATGGTGGTGAGGTGAGGAGCGATGCGGGCGGCATGACGCTGTCCACGCCCACGCCACCAGGGACGCCCCCGCACCCGACAGATCATGTGCACATCGCAAGGTCACCATACAACTCTGTATCAGCCCAGGACGCGCACGGCTTTTGTGTGGGCGTGTGTGTGGGTGTGGGCGTGGATGGGGCTTGGTGTTTGGGCCGGATGTCCCAAAGTGTGTGAGTGCTTCTGGCGGGACGGGAAGCAGATGGTGGCCTGTCGGGACGCAGACTTCATCGACATCCCCCGGGGGATCGAACCCTCGACCCAAGTCTTGGATCTGAGCCACAACAACTTGAGGATCCTCCCCCGCAACGCCTTCGTCTACACGGGTCTCGTCAACCTGCAGAAGGTGATACTCAGCCACTGCAACCTCAGGCTCCTGGAGAAGGGGTCCTTCAACAGCGTCGAGAACGTGATGGAACTTGACCTCAGCAACAACGAACTGAGGTCAGTGCCGTCGGCGGCTCTCATGGACATGCGAGTCATCCGGGAGCTGAGCATTGCCGACAATGCCCTCACGACCATCCCGGCTTCGGCCTTCACCCACACGCCATACATGGTCCAGCTGGACCTGAGTCGCAATAGGATACACACCATTGAGACAGGGGCGCTGAGGAACCTCACAGAGCTGGAAATCTTAAACTTATCGGACAATATGTTAACGTTTCTGAATGCCAGCGAGCTAGAACCACTATTGCTCTTGCGTGTGATCCGAATCGACGGCAACCCTTGGCACTGTAACTGTTATCTCCGACCACTTCGCCAGTGGTTTCACGACCGTAGTTTGGCCGCGTCAGTCCCGCCTTCATGTTCGTACCCCAAGTGGTTGATGGGGCGGGACTGGCAGTTACTGGAGAATGAAGAGTTCCTCTGTGCGCCGCGGGTGACGGCCATCGCCCCCAGGGTGCTGGGGGCCCACGGAGAAAACGTGTCGCTGCTGTGCCGTGTGGAGACCGAGGTGGAGACGACCATCTCGTGGTACCTCGGCGACGCCCCCCTGTACAACGACAGCGACTTGCAGCGTTACCTCGTGGTGGAGGTGATAACCTCCAACAACTCGTCCTACGTGTCGAACCTGACCATTACCGACGTCGTGTCCGAGGACCAAGGGACGTACCGGTGTGTGGCGGAGAACAGGGCGGGACTCAGGGAGACCAACTTCACCCTGCAGGTGTCGCACGAGGTGGCCGAGGTGCGCGTCGCCAACATCGACGTCAGCTACATGAAGGAAGGTCTGTTGATCGGAGTCTCCATACTCATCTTTGTGTTGCTTCTTGTGTGTAGTGTAGTGTACTGCAGACTGCGCTCGACCCGCGTCCAGCGCCAGGACGAGGACAGCGTCGACACGGCGCAGTCCTCGAGGAGCTCGGAGTGCGACCCTCAGCACAAGCTGGCCGGGTACCACATGGTGCCGACGAGTGACGTTGAGACGTCACCGCACAGGCAGCAGTCTGATCCCCCCTGGGGCGTGAGGGGCAGAGGCGGCGGCGGCGGCGCTGCCGCAGCAGCAGACGACTTCCCTCCTCCGGGCAACGTCCTCGACGTGAGCATCGAGGACAGACAGGAGATGCCCGAGGGCCCCGCCGCTCAAGCCATGGCGCCCAGCGCTCTCTCGTCTTTCGTGGACAGCGCCAAACGCGAGATCTGCGGCATGCACCACAGTCCCGTGGAGAGAACGCACTGGAAGGACCGGATGCACCCGAAGGACATCTTCCTCCACAGAGTGTGCAGTCGCTCGGTGTCCCAGATGTCACTAAGCAGCAGTAGACAGTACCCAGACCTGCTGGACCTGCCGCATTCTCAGTTGGGAGTGCAGCTTCAGCAACACGTGCCGTTGCAAGACGGTGGTGGACAGGAGCTTCAAACTCTCGTTAACTCAACCTGTTCCAGGCCGTAAGTAGACATAGAGTCACCCATGTTACAGCTGTCTCGCAACTGCTTAAACGAAAGCAAAATGTAAGATCCCTTTGTACCGGACGATATATATATACGTATTTCAGAGACGTTAGATACAGGAAAGAATGATCATTCCACAGAATGCCAGTGTTTCTTGTTCTAAGCCCTCAACCAAGTTTTGTTACATCTGGTAAACTATTACTTGTAGTTATATATTTATGTATCTATCAATCTATGAAACTAAATATTTATCTGCCTACCTATCTATATGTTTATAGATGCATCTATCATCTATCGCTCGTAGCTATTTAGGGATGTATCCATGTATGGGTGTGTGTGTGTGTGTGTGTGCGTGTAAAAGTGTCGATCGTATTCCCTCACTCTCGAGAAAACGCTGCTTATCTCTCACGGAAATAAGATACGTGGTCTGAGGTGCCAGGTAATTTGTACTATAAGCCACAGGAACCGAGGTGCACACACATATACACGAAAACAGTGATGACAACAGACGAGAGGGCCGCAGCGAGAACTGCAGAAAACAATAGCACCTCAGTCGAGCCACAAGTTTTAAAGCGCATTTGCTACTTCTATTTATCCAACCTTCTCTTGGTCACTGAACCTCCAAGAAAACCCTCCAGAGAAACTCATCTAAAGTTCTTCAACTCCTAACGCCTGTCCTTCAGTTCGGAACCCCCCACTGAAAAAGAAAAATATCCAACAAACCCTTCCCAATTTTCTCAATTCTGAAATCCCGTCCCTCCAGTTAACATTCTCGAGAACCCTCAAAATACAAACAAACAAACAAAAACACTCCAAAATTCTTCAATTCCTAAATACCATCCTCACAGTCATCACTACAAGAAATATACTCTTACCTTTATTTCCAGCCTCTTGGTAGGTGTTCATCCATTTCATTTATGACACATAAATCAACATAATGTCTGTTAATACGATGAACTATCAGCTACACTTACCTTTCATAGTATATGTATAAAGCCACATGTAAATGATTCACATACATCATTGATAAGTTATTTATGAAAATATATATGACTAAGCATTATGTCTTATCACAGAAAACACAAGAATATCTAAGATTAATTTTGTCATGGTTATCAAATTCATATGTAAATGATTTATACATACTATAATGAATAAATTCTACACTCACCCAATCTTGTAAGACGATTAGTTGATTTACGCTTGTGGCAATTCTTGTTAATATCATTCGAAAGACCTCGTTTTTCTTGCTACATCTCCGATGTTTTCTTCAGGGTTCCATAGAAACAGCATTCTGAAACGTAATTTGCATATATCATTGATCTCATTTACATACGTACATTCAGTTCCTATAAGATTTTTCAAGAGGTCTTAAAAAGTTTACGTTTTGGCCAAGGATCTGTTTCTTCTATTGTATTTTGATCTAAGTCTTACGTCTCTACTCAGGGAAACTTTGAATAAAAGAAAATATGACATCTAAGTAATTCTTTCTTAGAGCAAAGTTATTTGCAACCGAATCTCTAAGAATTTCCTCTTCAAACAGTACACAGAAAATCGTCAAACTAGTAACTTTAACTTGAATTAGTTTTATCAAACTTTTCTTAAAAAAAGGAGACGTTTATGTCAGATGTTAATTCTGCACACAAGCCCCTCAAAGAAAATACATAAGTTCATCAGAAAATTACAGACCATACCTTTATTGCTTCTCTTGAAATAAAAGGAATTGAATCTATGTCTATCAAAACGAGATCTATTCATCTCCACTCTGTGAACTTCTAGCTTTTAATATGACACCTCGAAATATCAATCACATTACTACCTCAGTGTCTTGTTAAATTACCAAGTATATATATATATATATATATATATATATATACAGCAGATATAAAGATATAAAAGAATTTTTAACAATATCTATCTCAGTTATATGAACCGTCGTCATCATAACTTCAGTGTTAAGTCTGAGCTACAGAATAACCCGCTTCCATGTCTACGTGTCTCCCAGCAACCTAACCATCAAGGCTGCTAAATATGCATCGTCAGCGTAGCTCCCGTCAAGGCTCTATTCATGAAACAAATCGCTTCAGAAAAAAGAAAAAAAGATGTAGTAGTCGTAGGGAAACATTCCTAACGGGCTGGAGTGAGAGGATGGACGGGTTGGCGTCCGCCATATTGAAACACCCGGCGAGGTGTTGCCGACCGACTCCTGTGTTTGGCCAGAAACACATAACTAGGTTTAGAGACTATATGGCCGGTGCCGAAGACACTCTATACTATATCGCAGCAGAGGCCTGCTTACTGGATCCGGTGGTGAGCCTGTGCTGGTGGTATCGGGCCGTGTGGTATATAGCTACGGGGGAACTGCTGGTGGTGGTGTTTTTATGAGGGGGAAAAAAAAACGAGATGTTTGCTTAGTGGGGAGAGGTCCAAGCGGTTGGCACTGGAGGGGTTGATACGCTGGAGAGGTTATGCCAACAGTCTGCTCGAGGGGTGTCTCGTTAAGTGTTATGAAGCGAGTTTACTCGTTCCAGTGCTTCACAAGTGTATGTGATTTACTACAATATATATATATATATATATATATATATATATATATATATATATATATTCTCCATTTTCCGCTTTAGTGAGGTAGCGTTAAGAACAGAGGACTGAGCCTTAGAGGGAAAATCCTCACTTGGCTCTCTTCTCTGTTCTTTCTTTTGGAAAAGTAAAAACAGGAGGGTTGGATTTCCAGCCCCCCGCTCCCTCCCCTTTTAGTCGCCTTTTACAACACACAGGGAATATGTGGGATGGTCTTGATTAGGGCCTTAGTTGCCTGTGCCATCTTGCCATCTCAGCTAACATAAAAATAAACTTTCCAATAGTAGTGCTGCAGTGGGTAACCAGTCAATAAATGTATTAACTTAAATACTTTTATTGTTAAAACATACTTTTATGAAACTGTCACATTCTTTTTGCACTCTAGTATAAACTTTCGCTTTGTAAATTAATAAATTTTCATTTGCTTTTTGGAATCCAAATTAAAGTAGTTGGAAGAAGTTAAGTTTGATGTAGATTTTTTGATGAATTGCTCTATAAGTTGTCCATACTGATAAACAGTATTTACTTACAGTACCATATATCTAAGTTTTGAATATCCATATGATATAAGGTTTCATTTACTTATTTATATATATTCTGTATTCTGTGAAGAATGATTGATTTTAGATGAGCTCTGAGTAACATAATATTTGATAAATCATAATTTCTTCAGGTGATTCTGCAGTCCATGAAGGCTCTGGGACTCCCAGACCAAGTGGACCAGATACTGCTGCATCAGATGGTTCTTGTGCACCATTCTCAAGTCCTGGGGGTTTTCAAGGGGGACCAGGTAGTTTCCCTGGTGGTGGAGCTAACTTTTCAGGTGCCCCTAGTGGATTCCCTGGTGGTCCTGGGTCATACATGGGCCCTGGAGGACCCTGGGGTTGGGGACCAATGCCTGGGCCATATTCTGGGATGCCAGTTGGGCCAAACCCTTTCAGTAGACCTCCAGTAAGTGGTATGAGCAACCCACAGGCTCCATACAACAGGATTTTACGAGGTGATCGACCTGATGGAGAAGATGGAAGTGGTGGGAGTCGGCGAGGTGGAAGAGGGGGTAGAGGGGTATACAGTTTGGGAGGGCGGGGTGGGAGGGATCGTCGCTGGTAAGATCACCAAATAATGTACTGTTGATTCTCTTATGTAAATTAGGATTGAAGTAATGATGTTTGAATTACTTTTTAAGTTTAGATAATCACATCATTAGTTTGTTTTCCATACTTTGCTTATATTTATTTATTGTGAAGCAATATTCAGCAGTGAATATTGTGCACTTGAATAGTCATGGGGCTGTAGGTATCAAAAAAGTATGTATATGGTACTTAAATTTGAAGGAATTGATTTTTTTTTTTTTGTTTAGATAAATCAGGTTACTATATATATAAGCCACATAGCAATGAGGTATTTATAATCCTAAAGACCTGAGACCTGTAAATGACCATTCCTAAGAGTTATAAACATTTTTTGATACAAAATTGCTCAGAATCCCAAGCCCATTATTAAATAGTCCTACCATAAAGGACTATACTGTATATTGAAAGTGCCGTATGTGATACAGCATACCAACTGTGAGGCTTAAAAGAAATGGCTGTGGACTAGAGTTTATAGTTTACATAGTAGTGCTGAAAGCAGTAAGTATTGCTCAATGTTTTGAGTAGGTGAAGTCCCAAGTGTGCTATAGTACAATAAAGAGGGTATGAATGTTTTCTGATTGCTTAATTGGTATGTGAATTTTCTTGGAAGACTCCATGTTAATATAAAAGTGTAAGACAGTTATTTGTTATTTTCTGCTCAAAGGAGCTTGAGTTCCCACCATGTGTTACTGTTATTTGTAAATTATGTACATGAAGCCTTTTAAAAAATCAAATGATTAATTTCCTCTTTATTTATCCTATAGTCAGATAAGCTTTGATATTAAGGTTTCTGGTATAAAGATAATTATATATTTATGCCTTTTCTCTTCTTATCATACAAAAGAAATAGAAGTTTTATGTTATATCAAATGCTGCTTTACTTGCCTATATATTTTGGCTTTTATTTTTTCGGTAAACTATCCATGTATATCACAGAGGGTAACGAAGAGGTGCTGGTGAGTAGCTGTGTGGAAATTTTTCTCTGTATATCCACTCTTTAAAAGCTGGAACAGAAGAAGGATCCAAGGGAGGATCTTACCTTTACGGTTCATTCATCCATTCTTAATGAAGCATTGCTAAGGTGGGAAGAGTGAAATGGGTTTAAAATAAGAAATTTAAGTACACAGAATCACAACCATGGTTGGCTACCTTGTTGTAAGTAGAATTTTCTGGTCTTGTTTTGATGCTTCATTGTCTAATGTATTAGTAGATATTAGGTAGTAGTTGGTAGACAGCCAACGACCAGGGATGTATATTACCAGTAATACCCACATGGATATTGGGAGGGTTAGTCACGGCTGCTTAATGAGCTAGCACTTCAGTGGTTGTCAAGTTGCACTCCTCACACCCAGGTAGCTGTCTTTCCTTTCTAATTCACCCACACTTGGACTGCTAGCACTCTCTTCTGAAACATATCATCTCTCCTTGTCTTGCATAACACTTGACAATACTTAACTCACACAGCTCATTCTTTGTAACTCTAGATTTTCCTTTGGTGAGTGCTATGTTCTAGCCCAGCCTTTTGGCAAAGTGATAGGAACAATAGATAGAAGTATTTAGGAGCATTTAGGTAGATACATTTGGTAGAAATAGTACGTAGGAACATTAGGCAGGAGCATTAGGTAGAAGTAGTCTGTAGGAATATTAGGTAGGAGCCTCTGCAAACACTGCATTAGACTTGCCCTCTGCCAGTGGCCTGTTAAAGGTGAGGTACTAAAGGCTAAAAAGCGGCATTGGAGTTCACTAGTTATAGAGAGACTATTGCCATGGCCCCCACTTGAGGGAGTTTCAGAAGGGAACAAACATCAGAAATAAAGATAAACAGATAAATAGATAGATGACTAAACACTGGAGTGTAAGAATAGGGTCTGGGAAAAGGGATATTGGAATAAGAGAAGAGTGAAAATTTGGAGGGGAAAGATGAATTTTCCAGATACTGTTAAATGACACACAGAGAGCTCAAATTATGATTTGCCTGCTTTTTCTTATACTCTTAACTTTTCCTCTCATCCAGGATGACCACAACTGAGGCATGTTTATGCTTTCGTGATCCTGGTTACCATAAAAAGGAGCAAAAAGGTAAAGAAGACTTATTTTCATATAGGAAAGTTAGTTACTGAATGAATCTGTTAACCCTATTCATCTTTGGTCAGTGTATGAAGTCCATATATCTGTGAAAGGACTTCTGTTTGGGTGACCTTTTTCGAAAAGTTATCTCTCACTGAACACAAAATTTTTGGGCCTAGATAGTGGAATCTAGTTTCAGTGCATTATGCATGATAGCTAGAGAGTGGGTGTGAGTGAATGAGACCATTTCTTTGCGTGTTCTTTGCACTACCTCGTTGATGTGGGAAATGGTGGACATGTGGTGCATATTTACACCTTAGCAATGCTCTGTGGATTTTAACCTCCTGTATTCTAGCTAATATACGCTAGTTGAAATCACTTCGGTACATTTTTCATTCCCAAAAATTCCAGCCTTCCCCGTGCAATCATGTAGAGCCTCTTCCCATGGCTTAGTTTAATGCCTTTACTGATATATGGAAGTAAATACAATGGATCAGGTAGGTGTAAATTCTGCCTTACCTATAATTCCTGCATTTAGCCTTTTGAAATATTAAGGAAGAGTTATTACGTGAGTGCCCTTAGAAACATCCTTGAAATAAACTTAACCACACTCGCAAAAAAAATATCCGAGTGATCGTGAACAGTAATGTCATCATCCTAGCATGACAGACGGGGTTAACAAACGTAGCACGTAGATGAATAAGCTTAGCATATAATGAGACTTGTCATAATTGTGTAAAACACAACAGTGTGTCCTACTCTAGCATTAGTTGTTAAACCTAGCCGTGTAAACATTGCACATTAATAAATACAGCTATCTCCTAAACCTCTTATAAACTGATTAGCTTGGTGCCGATAAGTAAAACTATATGAATAAACATAAGGTCGATAAACTTCGATTAATTTAACTCACCCAATGAGTAAGCACAGCAAAGCAATCCGTAATAAACACGAGCCATATCTCCTTAGCTAAACCTAAATCACAGGATAATTTGCATTGCAAAAATAAAGTAGGTACAGAGAAAATGCTAATGAACACAGACAGTATTACCTTCTGAGCATACTGATAGAAGCTTTTGAAGGTTCTATTATTGAAAAGAGGCAGTAATTTGTTTATGAAGAGTATCATTTGGAGGTATAAATTCACTTTCAGAAAGTTTCACCGAAAGAGTTATGAGAGTGAACAATCCCTTTTAATGTTATTTGATTATCATTTTCACGGTATAGATTAGTCTAAAATCTAATATTTTTCATCTTCAGATTTTAAGGCCAGTTCATGGCAATCACATGACATCTGTTGAGACTATATTCAAATTTGAATGATGGGGCATTCTTTAATTTTTCATATATCTTTCGACGTGCTGTCAATGGGCTGAACCAGGGCATATGAAGCGTCTGGGGTAAACCACGGAAAGGTCTGTGGGGCCTGG
>JAYMFT010025365.1:0-49738 GCA_038088735.1 Panulirus argus
ATATATATATATATATATATATATATATATATATATATATATATATATATATATATATATATATACTTTTTTTTCATTCTCAGTGTCTATATTTTCTCTCGGTACGAACCTTTCCAGCGCTCGCGCACCGGAAGATGGACGATACCGAAGTGTTGTGCAAGCGGCGCAGCAGCCGTCATAAAACAACCATCCAGCATTGAGTCACACACTTCCCGTAACAGACAGACAGACACACAGACATTCCAGTACGTGACCGCCTCACTCAATACCTTTGTATATGACGAGCCGGTAGTATCTGGCTGCTGCCTACTTCCCCACTCAGCGCCAGAGCCGTGACGGAGGCTTCCCGCTATGACCAATATACCACTTTACTTTCTCGCAGTTCGCCGAACTATCGACAGCAAGCTTCGGCCGCCGCCGCTTCCGCTGCGTTTGGTGGCCGGTGGTCGGCGCCTCAACCACCGCGCACCCAGCTGGCCTCAGGATAATCCAGCAGACTTCCACCCCAGCCACTACAGAGGGAAACCGTTCTCTTCATATATATAACTTTTCTTCCATTAAGTGTCAGGTCTTCAAACATGCCTTGAGCAGGACATGTACCCATGCAATGCCGGTCACTTAAAAGAAAATGTATAAATATGCTCTAAAAATTCACTTTCTTAAATGTCTATTACTCTAATATACCTGAAGGAAAAGTGCTAATTAAGAATACACAAATTTCCGCAAGAGAGTAAATATATCGCTCATCTATTGTGAATCAGTTTCTCTTTATCAGCGTGTAGGGGGCGCGTGCAGCTAGTGCGGGAGCAGTGTGTAGGGTGAAACTTTGGGGTTTTGGCTGGCGGGTGAATGATGCCACTGACTTCGATGTGCCAACGATGCCAGGAAATACCTAGGCCCTCTTAGACAAGTACTTCTGATAAGCCATTGAGGTGTGCAACAGTGTGTGCAGACTTTTTATAATACCGACTTCCCGTACAGCCTTCGGTGCACTATATGCTGCCTTGCTCATTTTGTTTTCATCTCAGAAGTAAATACTGTCGGAAAAAGTGTGGGTGAAATCCTAGCAAAGTAGTTGATTAGTCGAAATTATTCCTAATATTTAACTGTTTCAAGTAATTGCTAGTACTGGACTATCTTAAGTAATCCCTAGTACTTGGCTAGCTCATGTATTCCTAATGCCTGACTAGCTGAAGTAATTCCAAGTACTTGACCATCTCACGTAATTCCTAGTACTTAACTAGCTCAAGTAATCCCTGATAGTTGACTAGCTCAAGTAATTCCAAGTATTTGACTAGCTCAAATAATTCCTAGTACTTGACTAGCTTATGCAATTCCCAATACTTGATTACCCTTGACTACTTAAATGAATTCTTAATGTTTGACTAGATCAGATGTTTCCTAGTACTTGACTAGCCTAAGGAATTCCTTCAGTTTGACTGCCTGTTGACTAACGTTAAGTACTTCCTCGTTCCTGACTAACTTGGTTCCTCCCTACAACGAGTATACAGTTTCCGGTCTTCTCCCTTAAGATACGATGCTACAAGTTCCGAGATTGGCACGCTGCAGGACTTGAGAATCTGGACCGTTTGAAGTCACCGTAAGGATTTTGCAATTACTGACGGACTAAACTTGGCAAACGTTCAGCGAGGAACCTGACCTTTGGTGCATGGAGGCGGTCGTGGCTCCAGGAGACACCCGGTATGCTTCAGGTAGTTACCGGTAACATACAAGAGGCAGTGGTACAAGGGGAATATAATGCTACGTTACCCCATTGCATCCGGCTGTAGAGACGACCCTCCCCTATAGGAGATTAGGTTAGTGACTCTCTAGAGGCCATGGCATGTCAGGTCAATATTAGTTTCCCGGAGAGGTCGCATTGTGTGGCAGGTACACGCTCCCACCGGCGATGGTGTCCACATCACATCGTGGTGCACGCCCCAGCAGGTGTCACTGACCTGAAGTACCACAGGTCAAGTTACGATGTTGACCCCTAGAACGCTCTGTCACCCGTCCATTCAGCTGCAGATGATTACCAGGTATTTGAGTTACACACAGGACCAGTCTTGGTGGTTCCTGAGTCCATGCTATACGTCAGGTCAAGGGCTTGTGTGCCCCGGGGTGGGCTACGGCAAAGTTAGGTCAGGTGTTGATGACCTCAGGTGCAGATCAGGTCAACCTCCCTGTGAGCCCAGCTACTGCGTATCACGCCCCCACGCTCCACCACCGTTGAGGTTACGCTAGTGCTTTAGCGTGAGTACCAGATACGCCACATGGAGTTGTCACCGTCTAACGAAATAATTCAGTATAAAACCATTTGCATAAAAAAGCATGAGGATGGAACATGCACGAGTGACGTAAGAACATCCAGTTTAGGCAAGTCCTACCTGAGCATGTACATAGCCTTGGCCTAACGGTGCTACCCGCCTCTACCCCTACAGGCATTTGGCCAGACCTGTTTCGTCCAATGCGCAGAGGCTTTGCGGGTCGCGGACTCTAATGGCGATAACCGACCCTTACAGAATCCAAGTCTTTCTTACCTGAGGCAGTGCCCAGCCCAGCCACAGCGTGAGGTAGGCCGTGACAACCCGGCAAAGCAGTTCCGAGTTGGAGCACCATCGTACCACCTGTTTGTCCTGCATGGTCGGTCTCCCACGGCCCTGGACGCCTCTCACTACCCTGCAGCGGCACTGGCTCCTCCCGGCACACCCATCACAGTGCTGACAGCCTCTTGTTGTCCCACTAGGGTAAGCATTTGCTTCATCTTTGGTATGCATTTAAAGCTCTCGTTAAAGTTTTGTTTTCAATAAATAGAACTGGATACTGTTTTCTCTGATGCTGTCACCATCGTTAGCAGCTGGAGCGTGGGATACGAAGGCACATCACTGAGGGACAAGGCCATGTTATGCCCGGCATGCCAAGACGATTACCGTGGCTGGGCCAGCGGCGGCAGGTTATGGCACTCATGTACCCAGGCCAGAGGAGGTCAGTCCTCCCCACCATCACACACAGACACACAAACACCCGTCCGCCTCACGCACGAACACCGAGGAACAGTTATCCAAGCCCCGTCACGTCTCCAGGTGTGTGACACAATTCCAGAAGGATGCGGGACACCGGGACAGTCTTAGAGAAGCGTGTGTAGCAGGTGGTTCCTGCACGGCCTGTCTTCCCTACGGCGCCTCAGGACGCACTGAGGCCCGAGCCAGGCTGGACCCCACCACACCGACCACTCGCAACGCTCACCTCTCCACACACACACGCTCCTCTCTTTCACAACCACTCCCTTAATTATTCCAGTAGTACTGTCTTGATGAAGTGATAAAACGACATCTTTTGCAAGTCGACGAAAACGGAAAAAGTTACGTTGATGTCACGATAAATAAAAACCCCGTGTGTGGAGTGAGGGGGCTGTGGCAAGAATGAGTCAGCCGAGCGAGGAGAACAGTGGCTCAGCCCAGCAAGGCTCAAGGTTCCTCGCCCACGACAAACATCACTTCCCTTAATTATCCATCACGACAAAGAGCACCAGCTGTAACCCCGTCTGGCAGGGGATTAAAAAAAAATCCTAAAGGTAATAAGAGGAAAAGAGGCGGTGGTGCCTGTGGTGGGGGCCAGAGGACGTTGACGTTCCTTTCACCAGCCAGCCAGCGACCCGGGAGCACAACTCCCACACCTTCCAACCTGAAACACTGACAGTGTCGTGTCATTCATTATGCCGCCTACATCCACGATTGCCACGACTCCTCGTGCATCCCGACCAGTGAAAATACCTGTGGTGCATATCAATCGTCAGACTTCAACATATCTTTAATTGAATAATCTATGAAACAAACACATGTATTTGATTGCTCAATCACTAATGCTGGGGGAAAAAAATATCCTTTCCCTGCTGAGACGTGCCAACAGGCCTCAGCCTTCACCGGACTATCAGGTTTGCTGGGAAGGCCTGTTGTTGGTGTCTCCTGTGTGCCTGGCTGTCCTGGCCAACTCATCACCAGCATCTTAACATACAGACTTATACTAATGACCATCCTCATGCCCGTCATCTCTTCGCTCTCAACAGTCTTACGTGTTTGTAAAAATATTTTCTCATTTCTATTTCCATCCATCATGTATCAATGTCGATTTTTTTGTTCTATTCATTTTTTCACAGATGACAACACGAAAAAGAAAATTTGTCTTCGTGGAAGTATGTGACCCATCACATTTAGCAATATCAGTGCCCCGACCTTGCCGTACTGACCTGTCCTCTTTTCCTCCTTACCTCTCTGTCTTCCTTCCTCATTGTACTGCCACCTGATACTTGGTGCTCATGCATACTGTGTATGCCACGTCATACTACAGTAGTTCGTTCACTTGATGATGCATCAGCTGTTGAAAACGCAGTCGGAGTGTCATTCCCAACCATATTCTTCTTCTGACAACAGCGTCTGTCTCTTGTTTTGGTAAAATCAACAAAGTCTTTTGTTCCTTACTTGTGTAAGATGCCCTGGAGGACCACACACTCTCTCCCTCTCTTATCCCCACACGTAGGGCATTCCCTCAAGTCCATCTCCTCCTCCTCCCCTCCTGTGGTGGCCCTCTCCTCAGGTAAGCGTGCCCCTTGGCCAAAGAAATGCTGGAGGTGGAGCGGCTTGGGGTGAGAGACTGGCTGAGATGGCCGGCATGATTCATACGACCCAGTTCAAGTCTTAGGGAAGGTGGGCGCACCTCCGCTTACTCTCGACAGCGCTACCACCACCGTCACCACAGTGCCATCACTTTTGTCACTGTGGTACGACCATCTTGATCTGTTACCACCATCTGTATCAGGATTACCGTTCCCACGTCCACCACAAACATCTCCATGACCTTTTTTCAACCGAAACCAACATGGCTGCCATGAAATAACGTGTTAAACATTAGGTTCTTGACTTTTTCGCGCCCACGGTTCACCTCAAGTGTGACAAAAACGTTCCATTGACCAACTTGTGTTTTGAATGGAGTGACCAAATGAAAAAATTTCAGCGAGATGAACAGTTCGAGTTGAATACATGAAGAACGGTTTCCTGATCGATGTTGAAGCCATACGGTGTAGTACACTCGGCGCTGCACTCCCCAGACCCATGGCAATACTCAGGGCGTAAACAAGCAGCCAAAAGCCGCAGTGACCCAGGCTGCCGTGGTGGTCTGGTTCATGCCCCAGAAAAACTTGTTTGCAAGCCAACAGGCCATCCACCCTACCTGGCTTTCCCTCCCCCTACCACCCCTCCTAATGCACTCTTCTAACGAGCAACAGCATCAACCAGATCTCCCTCCCACCACGGCCCCTCCCACTGGATCTCCTTCCCACCACGACCCCTCCCACTCATCCAATGATCCACCTTCTGAAACTCCTTCCCTTACGACCCTGTTACTGGATCTCCCTCTCACCACGACTCTCCCACTGGAACCTTTCATCCCACGACCCTCCTCCTAGTCTTCTCTCACTCTTCCACCACACACACACACACACACACACACACACACACACACACACCGAGGTTATGCAACATATCAGAAGGGCATCAGGCGAGGACCTGCCGACTCAATAGTCACGACTACAGTGTCGAAGCGACTGTGGCCATCTGGAGCACGTCATGAACCCCACTAATCACCATCATTTAACCGCCAGTCAGACAGTTAGATGACGAGAGTGGAGGGGGGAGAATCCTTGGTGTGTCCCGAGTTGCGTTAAGTACAGCCGTCCAGTCGATCCCTCAAGACCCAGTGGGCATCTTTCCAAACAAGTGACCATATCTGGGGAGACACTGCGGGGAGCGAGCTTACCGTGTGACCAGTCAGCCGTGACACTGGCCACACCCTCCTCCTTGCCCCACTGACTGTTGGACCTCATGGAACAGGCAGGAATGTCCCGTCTCTCATACAGTGTCCCTGTATCCTATCCTCACAGAAACATGTATCTGCAGACTGGAACACGTGATTCCACGTGAAGGTTTACGCATGTATCCAAGGATACCCGTGTGTGAAGGCTGGGCAGGCAGATGTGTCTGCAAGTGTACCTGTGTCTCAAGGTGAGTGAGTCTGTCTTACGCTGATTCCGGAGGTCTTCTACCGCCACAGCCCGGCCTCGGTCCAAGCTGCCATACTGCTGCTCCCTGTGTGTTCGATGTCCCTTAACCAACCTGGGTCTCAGAGTTGGCGTCTCGCAAGCACGTCTCGTGCTGAACTCGTGTGTGTGTCGTTAAGCGTGCCCCTACTTCCAGTAAGTATGTCTCATTAAGAACTCCCCTACCTCCGGTAAGTACGTGTCACTAGGCATATCCAGCAAGTAAGTGTCCAGATCATGTGTCCCTCACCTCCTGGACACATGTGGCCCGTAAATCATGTGTCAGTACCAACACATATACATATCTTACCCCCGAAACTTACCCATATATATAGCTTACATGTAATCATTTTTACAGCTGTTCATACGTATCTTCCTTTGCTCTAGGTGTTTGGCTCTGAAGGTGTGCCAAGGTCCTCAGCTGTGTGTATATGTCTGCAGCACGTGCACGTCTTCAGCTGTGTGTGTGTATGCGTTTGTGTTTCTAGGTGTATAAGCGTCTCTACTTCCATCTGTAAGGATTAGGTATCACCCTGCGTTTGCCTCCCTCATATACAAGAAACAATATTTTCTCAGTCCACTAGTCATAAGGATTCCAGGGGTTTCAGTTCTTACGATCGGCAGGGAACATAATTTGCCGTCCTCACTACGAGTATTCATAACCATTGCGACTCTCCACCGTAGATGACTAACAATGAATTCTCCCCCAAGCCGGCATGAGTCCGTCCGTCCGTCCATCGCTCACCTCCCACACGTTGAGTCACCTCCCACTCCCTGGCCAGCTGAGTCACTGGCGTCTCTCGAATACTTCCGGAGAGGATCTTCCTTTAAGAGTTAACTAAGCGAGTCTTGGGCAATGCTCGTCACAGCCCCATTGTCCATGGTCTCGCTTCCCCATCTTTGGTGTGAGCCATCCTCCTCCAGGCTATCCACTCACCTTCATCTGTTCCTTCCCTCGAGTGGAGGACCACGTCCAAGGGTGAGTCACTGGCTTTACATGCCTGAAATTTCATTGACTGACACCGAGTAGACGTGTGTTTAAAGTTCTTAAATCTTTAGGCTTGTAAAATGAACATAATGCAATACATCTGCATATCAATCTCACATAGAATTTACATAAAGTATAAAAGAAAAAGTGGCTTCCTTGATGCAACAGAGTGCTCAATAAAACTTCTAAATAAGAATCTATTTCTTAATCCTTCATAAAAATACAGAGAGCAAGTGAGGAAACTCCGGACAGGCTTTAACCACAAACGAAAAGCCCACGCATTGCCCCGAATGGACTAAAAAGACCAATTGAGCTTTTCCGTTCTCTTCTGTGTAACAACGGCCTCGTAAAGCCGAATAACAGCGTCGCAAGAGCTTCATAGAACCGAACATCCCGCTCCAATGACTCCCAATTAAGCATTAAAACACGAAGCACTGGATCCACCCCCCACTGAGCTGCACGGCACTTGAGTCAGCAGGCCATAAATGGTGGCGAGTGCAAGGGCCAGGCTGAGATGACGGGTCTAAGAGCAAAAACAGCGACACAGACCCCGTCACCCCGCGCCCACGGCCTCTGCTGACAGGGTCACTTACGCCTACTGCTCTACCCTGCCTCCTCCTCCTCCTCAGAACGGTACATAGCACATGAGTGACGTCCAGAACCTCTCCTACAACTCGGCTAAGCGTGACCCAACGTGACTTCAGTCCAGCTTTCTGAGCTCATTACCAAGGAACGCTTCTTTTTTTTTTTACTGCAACGTTAGAAAATAAACGAAAATCCAACAGTGGATTCCCAGAGGGCAAAACGCTGACGAGTCACCAGAAATGACCACTGAATAACTGACGCGAGTTTCACAAGAAGGAAGACTAACGTCTGTCACTGCTGTCCGATGCTTTCACTCCCCAGACACTGTGTAGGGAAGACACAGGCAGGGCGCGCCGCGGTAAAGGTGCGCCCCTGACAACGGGAAATGCTTCATGCCCGTTGTAAGACGAGGAAAAAAAAAAATCAGAAACAGATACTTGTGCGAGTAGTCAACACAGGAGGACCATGATTTCATATGTACTCAGAAAGTAGAATGGAAATTGGTATAAGTAAAGTAGTTATAAGAGAGAGACAGAGAGGAGTGTGTGTAGTAGCTGATCGGTCTTTTCTCAATATTCAATCCTAAACTTCAGCGCCAGAGGACAGTAACGCAGCAGTTAAACCATCCACGTCTATTTGACGCAAGAACAGTACTAAGAAATATGGCCTTCCTCGACGGACTGCTTGCTTTTGTCCGTCATGCCGGGAACGAACGAGATTAACGTCCGTCCTTGGCAGGAGCAGCAAGGACGCTGGTCTTGCGGTGGTCATCACCGGATGCCAGGCGAGGTCGGTCGATGCCAGCAGACTCCACACATGAGGCGGTCACTACCGGACGCCACCCTTGAAATGGGCACTGCCGGACGCCATTTGATTCTCTCTCTCTCTCTCTCTCTCTCTCTCTCTCTCTCTCTCTCTCTCTCTCTCTATTCCCCAAATTAAATGTACGCGAGTCTATCAATACTGTGGCGTAGAATGTATCAATTTTTCACTAGAACGACTCGAAGCAATACGCGTACACGCACACGAATAACAGAAGTTTGTAAAGTCAATGGCATGAAAGTGAATTACGGTGAAGAAGATCGATGGATGTGTGTTGAGTGTGGTGGGTGTGCGTGACGGGTGAGTGACGTCGGAGGGCGTGACGGGTGAGTGACGTCGGAGGGCGTGACTGGAGACCACATCCATGTAGGCTGTGAGTGAGTGTGATGTCGATGGAGAGTGTGTGACGGAGTGATGAAAACAGAGTGCATGGTGGATAGTGACGTTGATGGAGAGGAGTGGGACGCAGTGCAATGCATGTGTGACGGAAAATGTCGCTGAAGGCGACGCCGGCGGAGGTCATGATGCCCTTAAGGAATGAGGATTGGGAGACATGAGTGAAGGTTGTTGAGTGAGTGAGGAGCGCCAGTAGGGCTAGAGTGAGACTTAACGGCTGGCGGCACCAGGCGGGTGTTTGCTCGTAGTGTTTGGCAGATGACGGGAGTGTACGCTGAGGGGGTTGTTTGCAGACGTCAGTAATTACCCACGGTAATCACCCTGGCCAACACTTCCTCCTCATCTAACTTACCCAGCAGGTGCAGCCACTGAACCAGTAACATGACAAAAAGATTACAGCGAATTTGTAATCTAATTTGTCTTTCGTATTTTGTTAAAGGCTAGCCTGTACTTACGAGCACAGAATGACTCGAAGCAATATATACTTGAATAACCAGAGTTTGTGAAGTCGATGACATAAAAGTGATTCATAATAGATAAAGAATGAAAACTTTAAACATTTTAAACACTTTAAAAAAAAGACAGGATTTTCACTTCTTCTAAAATTAGTAAATACTTTCTCTTGTCTTTTCCTTTCCCTTTCATCATTCTTTCTCTATTCCACTTAAGGCCCGGCCCTTGATGTGGACTTTGGTCCGTGACTGGAGCCTCTAACGTAAGAGAAAAAAAAAAAGGCAAGATATTACACTTTAGGAATACGAATGCGACTCAGGCATTGTGCCTTACACGGGAGGTACTCCATGGCCAACGGGACGGAGGTAAGCACCTGACCATGAAAATCACCCACAGGGGAATTTCCGCTGCCCTGTCCAGATGGAGTAAACAGAGAAGCAGGAAAATAATTGCTGTTCATCTGTATAATTTCCCCTCAAGGAAATGGGAAAAATAGTTTTTGTCGTCAAGAATAACAGGCTGCCTGCTGTGCACGGACAGAACAATTTTCTTTCGCCATATTACTGTGCAACGGTGATATTGCCGACTTGTGGTTCTACATGCACATGCAATCAGATCATGGTCATATGATTGTTACCGTTACGGTCAAAGCTGATGAATGAACTTTTAAACAACGTTATCTATACAGTATGTGAGAGAAGCTGCTTAATCAGGCAAGTAATACGCAATTAACCATGATAAGCAAGCTTATACACAGATGAAAGTAATGAAGCTATCTGCGTGGCAGCCATGCAGACTTACGAACAAAGTGATAAATCTCAGTATTATGAAAGGGGATCGAGACAAGCAGGTTTCACAATGACTAAATCAAACCTTCTAAAAGTTCATATATAAATCTTTAGGAACGTTTTCACACAGAGGCTCATCAAGAAAAGGCTTCCTGAACAGCAAATTTCTTCAAGTTTTTCGTACAAAATCATGAAACATTGTACAATCTAATCAAGAACTAACTGTGCGGTGGTCGTGCAAAGTGATGCACAGTTAGGATTGTTAGTTTCCCCGTGAGCTGACAAAGGCATTGAACCCAACGAGTTCTTAAGATAACGTAGATGACGACCAAGCCAAAAGGCATGCACAGCTTCAGGCATATTCCTGTAGGCCATGTCAGGCCGGATGGGGGCTTTATCATCGAGCCTTTCCACATTGCCTTGATTGCTTCTTACCAGTGTAGAGTCACAGCCGGGAAAATGTGTGTGTGTTAACTAAATTTACGTTTTACATCGGCTGACTTCACCTAAAGTGTTGGCTAACTCGACCTCACCCACTATGCGAGAACGCGTCACTTAGAGTGCTGTATGGCGGCTGTAGCAGAAACAGCAGAAGTACGCAGAAAACAAGAGTCAGTCGTAGATACAGCAACAGTGGAAACAACAGATACACCAACGGGATCAATAGATAAAGTAACAGACACAGCAACAATAGGAACTCATATAAAACAACAGCAGCTGAAGAAACACAAATAAACCGTACCATCAGTAGCAACACAGATACAACAGTTGTAGTAGCGTAGATACATCAACATCATCATCATTAGTAAACCTACACCCCTTTCGCAGCCGCCAATGAGGAATGGCGAGGTCCTCCCAACTGTAGCGTCAGGGCTAAACCGTCAGGAGCACCTGAGGCATCACCAGCAGGTGAAAGTTGAGAGAGAGAGAGAGAGAGAGAGAGAGAGAGAGAGAGAGAGAGAGAGAGAGAGAGAGAGAGAGAGAACGAACTACTCCGCCTGTAGTAGTACCTGGGAAAGTCAGCTTTCCCACAAGCAGAGTCGAGAGTGCAAAGTCACTCAGCCTCTCCTTCTATAAAGGCCACATTCACACGCCAACACACGCTAAACTCCACCTTAAAAGACTGGCATTAACAGATGTAAAGCGGACGGGCTCGTCGCATTATCGTGACCTTCTCATAACCCTCGGGATGCTGATCGTAACGACCGAACTACACACATGACAAGCAGTCAGACCCCGGCCATCAATTCGGCATGGCATTACTGACGAAGACTTTCTTGTCTCTGGTCTCACGCCTTGTGGGTCATGTGAGGCGCTTGCCAAGCTCTCAGCATCAGCTGAGCTTGCATGTCACAGGCTCTTGTGTGTTCACGCTTGCGTTGTCACACAGCTGATGGTGACGTCAGCAGCGGTGGCCCAGGCGTCAAGGTCAGCCAACGACAGTGGGTGCACTACTACCTTGTTCTCGCCCACCACACCTGTACTACCTACCGTATGTGCACCATTACCTTGATGATGCCCTCCCACACCTGCACTACCTACCGTAAGTGCACTACTGCCTTGTTCTAGCTCCCATACTTGCAAACCTTACCTTTAGAAGTCCGCAAATGGTTGTTTCCGACGCGCCAGTTGGCCGAGTGAAGTCGAAAATGTGGCGTTGTTCGTCCACAAAATATCCTCTCATACGCGTCTTTCGTGGAGGCGTTCTCCCGCACAAGCACTAAACACCAGAGAATTCACAGACGTTTGCTGAAAAAATGTCTTTCAGTCGCGAGTCACCACGTCTCCTGTCACGTCAGTGGTACCGATGTGGAGGAGGCACAAGGCAGAGAGACACTGACGGGCCAGAGAGGTGTGTCCTACTGAACCATAGCTTCGCCTGCCGAGTTTCGTAAAATCCTTCTCGTTCTGCTCCTCAAAATTTACACTTCAGTAAGCTCTCACTTCTGGGAATACATCTCCAAAAGGGTTAGTCAGGGCCACCCCGCGCCGGCACGTAGGTGAGGGTGGGGTTAGAGGAGGAGGAGGGGATGAGGCGGGGAACCACCTCTTGTCGCTCCTCCTGGGCTGGATGCAACGCGTGACGTCATCACCTTCTCCGAAAACGTTGTCTTGGCGTCACACACGCTGCCGCATCCGGCCTGCGGGACGCCCATCCCAGACACTCCTAGACTTTGGCACCCGCGGCGGAAGGTAACCATATCTACCCCCTTCTCTCCGTTAGTGCTTTCTGGTTTGTGGAGAAGCGTGAGGGGTACCTCAGGAAAAGCTGGTACTATGATTGTGAATGAATGTGACATTTGCGTAACCTTGAGGTAGGAGGTTCACCCGAAAGACAGATTTTTCTGAAATGCGTATAACCATCCCAGGTTACAGATGGCACACTCGGTAATGAAGGGAGGATGAGGACCGGCCCAAAGTTGGAGAAGGAGAAGAAGGAAGTGATGGTGGCTTTCATAGTGTGGGTGTTGTTTATGGTGGAGATGGCAGGGTATTGCGTCACCACAGGAGCATCCTCTAACTTCACAGGGAACTAAACTACTCGTCCCTCTACCGCTTCTTCCCCAACTCTACCGTTTCATCAACGTGTTTTCCATTCCCCGTCGCGCTGGTAAGTCCCTCTCGTCTTTATCCAACTGATACCGGGAAGAAGTGTCACCTTATACCACCAAGGACAACTTCTGGTCAGAAATTAATTCAGAATTATTTTTTGAAACACGAGATTGGATATGGCACGTCCACTTCCAGAAGAACCTGA
This sequence comes from Panulirus argus, assembly GCA_038088735.1. Taxonomy (NCBI): domain Eukaryota; kingdom Metazoa; phylum Arthropoda; class Malacostraca; order Decapoda; family Palinuridae; genus Panulirus; species Panulirus argus. Next base: position 12,882 of record JAYMFT010025365.1, read on the forward strand.
GAGAATACTCACTATTTCGAAACCTTGGATGCTGAGGAAGAGGAAACCAACGTCAAGAGAGAACAGAAATTTCGTCAGTGAAGCCTTATTGTGACCATTGCTCCCTCGCGCTGCTCGCCTTACATCTTCAACTAAACAAAATGAAGGGAATCCTGAGTGACGTCTGAGTCTGGTCTATTAAAGGCGAGACTGACTGTGATGCCACGTCGTGATGATGCAGCACCACCTCCTACCACACGTACCACACCATCCCACCACCTTCCCTCTTACCACATCTACCACACCATCACCCACCACCATCTCCCACACATGTACCATCACCACCGTACCCACCATATGTATGTACCACCAAGCACTCGCCCTCGAACCTTGAACTTAACGATCTTCCTCCTGTGTGGGGGCCTAGGTCATGGCTACTTCCTCCTACACCAAAGCCTGGAACGTCTGTGAAACGAGTCACCACACCGAGAGCCTCCTAGACTTGATTATGAGATGTAAATCAAAGGTTAACATTTTAAATACTCCTCCAGTAATCACCTGCAGCTTTCTGGGACCCTTCTCTTGCTAACCATCAAGGAGGACAAGTGCATGTTGTAACGAACCTTCCTTTGTTGCGAGCGCTTCTCTGAGAAGAGGATAAGAGCTGCATCCATCCATATCATCAGGTTCTGTATATCATTCGTGGAAAACTGGCAAACTACAATGTGAGGAAGTCAAAGTCTTATCAGTTACTGGAAACAGAAGCAACATATATTTGAATAATATGTAAAATAATCTCTAGTTGGCACAACGCGGGAAGGACCGTTAAGTAGTCCCTCCGCTTACATCCTCTCCTTACAAGTGTTGCAGACACAACGAGAAACAAATGAATAACAATTGTATAACATGTAGTTATATAAAGGTTGTGCAGTCATTTCTTTGCAGAATTACTGCTCATCAGTAATTCTCTGACTCGAAAGATTTTACTTTTTCTAAAATTATTACTACGGGTCGTTCTCTTTTCTACGGGAGGTGGTGGGTGACATTCTAAGGGTCTTAATTTTACGTGACAAGCATGATTTTGGAAGGACTACAGCTGAACTGTGCGTCACATAGTTTATCACACAACTCGTACGTAGACCTTGTGACACAACCCCATCATAACAACGCGAACAGTCCGAGACGGCAGTGGGAACCTTGCTAACAACACAAGTGTCATATTGTAGTCCCAAGAAAATTATCTGAACAGAGAGGTTATAACGCAGCCCTCATCAACGCTAACCGGATGACGGTGTCAACACAATGCGTTCTATGGGGCATTCAACCCGGTGTACTGAGGGAGTATTTCCTTAAGGGACGACGCCTACGCAGCATAAAGAGACATATGAAGACGCCCCTCAACATCTTCAGTACACGACGATTATCTAATGCATACAAGCGTTTATGTTTTACTACAGTTTTAAATCAAAAAGCTTTTTTGTGCTAAAAATACCCTGAATAATCACCCGCAATTTTTTGGTATTTTTCAAACGGAACTGGATTTGCCTGAGAACCTCAGGATAAGGACTATTTTACATGATGAATGCAAATCTTGGTTAAAATATTGTTTAGGAGTCATTAACGAAAGTAATTTCGTATGTAACGGGTATCTGTCGTCTAGAGGGAGCATTTTGAGATACTGTCCAACATTATATCATGTAGAGAAACGTTTCATTACATTATATTACAGTTTTAAAAGAAAACGTTTTTGGCATAAAAAAAAATACCCTGAACTATTACCTGCAATTTTTGGTATTTTTCGGAGGTTAACAGAATTGCTTGAAAACCTTGGTATAAGAATAAGGGAACACAAGTGAAGACTTCCCCCTCTCCCCTTTATGTCTTCAAGGAGACGGCTGGCAGGCAGCAGAGCCACACGTCAACTGTGTCACAAAGACTTCGCCGAATGGTAGGTTGGTTCAGTTGGCATTTCCACGTCAATAGTTGTCTAGTGAGGTGATTCGAACAAAACCCCTTTGACGTCAGAAGAGTTACTACAGAAATTAGATCAATAACCCAATGGTGTGTTTGCTGCTTCAATTGAGTTGTATCAACTATGCATTTCCTTTCGTTGTAACCGTAAACTAAAGTCGGCTGAAAACTATATCGGCAAATACTAACTCAGTTATATATACTCTTTGACGAAAAGATATGAGTCAGATGTAAATAAATGTGGCTGGCAATTACTTAAATAAAAAATGAAAATTATTTTACCAACAAAAATATGAACTGCTGTTGGTAAGTAAAGAAAGGTGTCATTCTAGAGGCTACGGTTTACATACTGCAGACAGACTGGACTGACTCCAACCTGACCCTGACATGTTTTTTGGTCGTATCTCTGCTCTCCCTTCGACACTACACCTCACCCAGATGGGTACACACCAGCCCTCCAGGTGCCAGGTGCTCGCAAGAACCTGGCTGCACCAAGGAAGCCAACACAAGGCCACTAGAATCATAAATGAGAATGAGACGTTTCCATTCAGTACGAATTATCCTCAACGCCTGCCTGCCTTTCCTGGACCTGATACTGATGCGTGTTGAATAAAGTTGTCATTCGTTCGAATATACAAGGTGTCTGTGAAAGGTCCGAACGCAAAGGTACAATTCTCTATTCACATTTAGTTCAACGAATGGTTCAAATTGCATGACGCGAACTGGAGTACACAGACGGACAAATGTATAATATAGGATCATTATATTTACTGGAAATGTAGGTGCATTATACAAACTGCTGAGGGATGAATATATTCTTCAAAAAGTTAAGTTGGCTGTATATAAAACGATTTTTGAAACCAGTTCTAATGTGTGGGTGCAAGACAAGACCTTTATAGGGACAAAGAAAGAATAAAAAAAAAAAAACATGTAGGAGACTGCTAGCACTCGGGTTGACAAGAGGGAACGTACCTAGAAACAACGATGTTTAAAGACGTCAATCATGGCAAATATATGGAAAAGTGAACTGTAATGCCTTGGTCAAATAAGAAGAAAGGCACAGGACAGGGACTTCCCTCCCCCCTCCAAGAGTACCTCAATGAAGAAAACGAAGTGGACGGTCGAGATCTGACTGGAGGTGTACATTCGAACATCTGTACAGGAGGATTGACTGAGGCGAACCGAGAAAGAACCGTGGAGCGACCGTGAAAAAAGAAGGGAAGGCCTTTGTCTGGAGATCCGTGTCAGAAGGGGTCGTAGGACCTTAGGGTGAGGGAGATGAGACTATGCCCACTGCAGATATCGAGCACCCAGATGGGGTACAGGACGAAGGAAGAACTGAACCAAGTGGTGGTCACTTGCTGGAAACCTCAACACTGCAGTCCTGGATAAGCCCCAGTCGCTCACGTGAGGAAGGAGGCCCGTGACTTGCCGCCGCGAGCCGCCTTCCTCATCCTCACCACAGAAAACGTGCGGGGAACAGTGTAGACTAAAGTAACGCATGTTTAAGCAAACTTCCCCGACCAGCGACGAAAATTGCCAGTTCCCCAGTGGGGAGGTGACTCCAGTACCGAGATAACCACCCATACACGACAGCGATAACTCTGAGATTATTCTGTGTGGCATAAGAATGTCTCGATGATAAAAGCTGGAGGATTTGCAGAACGCCAAGCGGGAGGTGAGGGCAGCCTCGGCGCCCCCTCACCACCTTAATCAATGTGAGCCATGAACACGCCCACCTCGGCCCGAGGGGCGCGGCTTCCTTCCCCACCCACAGGACTATAGTAAACAACTTGCTGCCTCCGGAAATGGCAACTGATTAGTATAAATAGTGGGGAAGAGTTATATTCTTTTATGACCTATAAGTTAGTAACGCGGTACCATAACCTCACCTCATTACCAGGGATTTCTTTGAAATAGATTAAAGTTCTAGAGGCTCAGCTTGAGGCTTTAGCTGGTGTCGAAGGACAGACGAGCACTTGGGTAGGAGAGCAGCCAAGCCAGCAGCTGAGCTCAGACATTGGAAAGGCAACCTTGACAGCACTCCATCATTATGATGGAAGCACGGAGCCCCGGCCTGCCATCATGTCATACCTTCATGCACGCCCACGGTAACCCACGCAGGCTCACGCCCGTCTTGCGTCTATCCCGGGACGTCCCACTGTTTTGTGCGGGGACAGAGGATTGGCGCCGGGCGTAGTAGGGGGGGTGGGGGTGGGGGAAGAGGAGGAGGAGGATGTCAGGTAGGGGCGGAGGAACCTGGTGCATGATGCATGGCCTCCCGTGACTCCTGCACATCGTATAGCATTGTCCTTCTCCACCCAGCCACCCACCCTACGCCCCCCCCTCCAGCACAGCGAGAAGGGAAAATCATCCATGTCACACTTGCATTAGATGCTAGCATTGCATCCACTGAGTAAAATCCTTAAAATTGTCTTCTTCCGAGTCCGGATCAATCTTGTGGAATATAATCATTTTGGGTCGTCTTGTGAGAGAAGGTCAGGTAAAATGGGCAATCAGATCAGCAAATGTCTAAGGTCTGTGAAGGCTTCCGTGTCCTTGCAAGGTGAAGGTCACGTTGGTGTTGGAGTGATTGTTGAAGGGGAAGCCAGGAATAGACCCCCAACAAAATCTATCCTCCCTCCTCCCCTCACTCCATCAACAATGCCGTTATTACTGTCCAAATTACTAGGGACCGCGAAAAAAGTAATTATCTTGCCCTACTGTGGACTCTGTCGCTGGAATTATTACTGGTGATTATGCCTTCATCCCAGTGCAAGCCTGTTCTCATTTTCTTAATGAATGAGTAAAGCCCTGATCCAGGATTATACCGCACTGCGCCTCCGGGATTAGTTACAAAATTTCTGGGGTGAGAAAATCAGTACCAACACTCAGTGATGATAATGATAATACTAACTGCCTCATGACATATGATCGTGTCATATGAGTACTGAGTTTCTTTGGGACCCTAAGGAGTAACGAAGGCCACCAAGGCTGGAGTACCCAGCTAGGTCGTCCAGCTCCCGAGGCGCTGAGGGGTTGACCACATCTACGGTTAAGGTCCGGGTTGGTCAGGTAGTGAAGTCAGGCTGCTCCACCTCCCATCCCCCTTCCCTGTGACACAGATTTCCTCCCCCTCCTCCTCCTCCCCCCGGTTAGCATGCAGTCACAAACCCCATGGCATAGACAGCCCAGATCGCCGTAATCTGAAGCTCCATTTTGCACGTGTCTGTGCCTCTCTCCCTCCTCCCCACACACAGACACACTCTGCGGTTCTGAGGTATTCCGCCGACCCCCTGACTACTTTATGTCAAGGAAACATAAGTAAGAACTTAAAAAAAAAAAAAAGGCTAAAAGTCCTGAGTCACTCTCCTGCGCCATTCCCCTTGTGAGAAGGGAGGAACGGCGACATGGTGTCTGGTTGGGCCCGGTTCTCCTGGGGTCACGCAGGGATGTGGCGCAGTCATGGAGATGGAAAGGGCTTACATCCGCCTCCGTTCACGGGGCACCTTCACCGTGAAATATACCGCGACATGAACTCTGGCTCCTAATGCATGCCAATAGGAAAGAGAATACCGCGGCTGCTTAAGCGTTCTAGGCGAAGGAGTTCGTGGTTGCTAGAAGGTAAAATTCGCATTGAATTGAAGGGAGAGTAGAAGAATGGCTTACATTTTTTTTTTCCGTCCCTGAAAATACGTTCTTGTGTATATTCTTTATCATACATACAAGCATTTTCGCGGATGCAATACTTTACAGATGCATTACACATATATACATGAAAATCTGTATACGCGTAATTTACTTGCCTGTGTGGACGGATAAATATACCCATCTTAAATACATTGTTAGTACCACAGGTACGTATATATATTTTTGTCAAATTGATTTTCCCGGTTTTGAGAGGTAGCGCCAGGAACAAACGAACAATGGATTATTCATTTGCCCACATCCAGTCTCTAGTTGTCAACGTATGATGCACTGAAACCAAAGCATATTTACGAATGGTACGTACATATCAAACATATGCTGCACGACTTCTACCGCCATGACATCAGATTGGCACAAACACACTCCCTCCTTAAAACCTTTCTCTACTCACCACTTCAACTGGCGAACGTTCTCAACACTCCTGAGGAACTATGTAACGTGTTTGCCTTCACCAAGAGAGTATATCAAGAGGAGAGCATGAAGGTTCTCTGAACAAGCAAACACACTAGACAAGTTAAAGTACGAAAATACAACAGCGATGCAGGACGGAATCAGGAAAACCAGAAAAGACAAAGATATGAGAATAAAGAAAACGAAGAGGAGTATTGCGTGTGATACCATGTTAGGAGGAGAGCATTAGTGACGCCTGTGTGTCATCCGGCCAGGGAAGGGGTACGATCAGGGGGAAGACGGGTCCACTCCCTTCTCGCCTGCAGGTGCTGCCATGCCGGTCCAAGGACAACCATGTAAGTACGTACCGCGTATGACCACGTCTTTGCCCGTGCGTGATGTCCGTTGTAGTATGGTGCATCAAGCTGTATATCCGTAAGAGAAGTCTGTGTACATTTTCCCCATATCCGCTCGTGAAGAACTCCATTCATCAGCGGCACGCCCTATTTCCGGCCAGGCACACGTGTGCGTGCCACTGGCACTGTCTGGTTTGGACACTTCCCCTGGGCAGCCACTGCCTGGGCTGGCCCAAGTCGCCCTCTTCTCCCTCCCCCAGTCGGTGTTGCCTCATTGGAATGTATCGTCCACACACACACACACATTACCCTTAATGTTCAGCCAAGTGCATAATGTATAAACCATCTAGATGTACCTCATCCATGGGCTTATCCAGAGTGTGGAAATATCCAACTCACCTTAAGCTCTTGTGGTACTAGTTATCTAATACCATGACCTCCCAGATCTGCAATAACTGCAATATCTTAACTGTGTATTTTTCAGGACAGTGGCTGCCTAGATCTAATAAACTTATTCATTCATTCATTTTATTTACTTACAATAAACAGAGCCCAATTATTTCATGGACTACATGTGAGGTTCTCCTCTTCCGTGATCCTCTGAGCCGGCTGCCTCGCCCCCTTGCGCTCCCACACATGAGTCACTCAGAACCAAGATAAAGGAACAGATAGAAGATAATTGCGAGACAATTAACAGAGCCCATTCACGGAGACACAGATCCTCCAAGCATCCTGTTGAAATTCTGCTTAATCAAGTCTTCCACGAACCTGCTGGGTTAATCACGACAGCTGAAGGCCTTCCTGGTCACAATTTAGGACAATATATTCCAGACAATACCCACACTGCAACCTAGTTCACTCTAGGAAAAATTCATGTTTAATCGAAAGAGATCGCTGACATCCGGTGACTGCCATGACAAGTCAGAGCTTGGCTCCTACACCAGCAGGTCAGAAGGCCAATGATACGGTCGCCCTAACCCCAGGGACTTCCTGAGGAGACCCCTCGGTAGCCAACCGGAAACTGCTGGCTCCTCTGCACAAATACTCCCCCCCCCCAAGTTACTGCCATTACTCAGACCCGGGGATCGATACCTCCATAACAACTGGTCCCTGGACCACACTGTGCTGCCCTTGAATCATGCAATGCCCCACCACACCCCATTCACCACACACACACACACACACACACACATTTTTCCACACACACCCACTCGCTTGCTATTCACAACACCCCAACTATCCTGTTCAACCTTCTATTCTCTTGCTCTTTATCCCACTCATTTACTCACTTATCTCACTCAACTATTCATACATCCCACTCACCTGCTCTCATATCTCACTCACCTGCCCTGATATCGCACTCATCTGCTCACACAGCTCACTTGCCTGGTAACTCGTGTGTCCCAGTCAATGACAACTCTTACTCATCTACGCCTGCATTCCACTCACCTGCTTACTCACCCAACTCAGCTACTCACATTCTCTACTCATTTGCTCGCCTGTTCTTACAAACCCTTTAATCGTCTCATTTTACTCATCTATTTTCATAAACCCACTGATCCGCTCACAAATCCCATTCATGTGCTCATATACCTCACTCACATACTCACAAATGTCACCCACATATATGCCACACACACACAATTACATAACCAACGAAGCGATATTTTCATACAGAAAAATCTTCGATACAAGTGTAATGAATATGAACAACAGATTAGTGTGTGTGTGTGTGTGTGCGCATGAGGGAACCCAGCAGTGCCAGATGGGGTTCCTCGTCATGACGTGGGTTACAGGATAGCCCACCACCTGTCCCGTCATGCATAATGTACCCAGTTTACCATGCACTCGCAACTGCCTTAGAGCCTGGGTTCCGTCAACATAAGTCTGCCTCCCCAACCTCTCTCTCTTATGTTCCCTCTCTACCTGTGACTACCTCCTGATCCTGACCAAATTTTACACCAAAGGGGTCTCTCTTTACGTGTATGACGTTGCCTCTCCTAGTCAAAGGAATACATTAGCGACTGGGAGCTTTATGTCATCAGCCGCACTATCTTTGCAGCATTCAGATTACGCAGAAGTAAATAAATCCATCCAGTACAACAGAAATCTCCACAGGAATGATACATGTCGTAATAAAACAGCAGGAAATTCATACAGTGAGAAAATCTTATGACACAAAATCAGCTGCACTTTGTCCGTCCTCAGTGCTGGCCCACAGGAAGGGCACCCACCACGTGGGCGGGCCAACCTAGGTCGGGAGGGCCAGGCCCACCGTCCCTCTTCATTCTGCAATTTGGGAGTGACTTGAGAACCCGCCCGGGGGAACACACCCGGGCTTTATCGACCGCTCCGGGGGTGTTGCTGCGCTGCCGGTCACACCTGCACGCGACCAGACAACCCTCCTCACTCAAGCGACGACACCACTACTGTTACTGCCACCACCCTTCCCACTACTACCACTGCCACCAGGTAACCCTCCTGCCGCCTATGCTACCACCCCTCCGGGTGCCACTTCCCCTTTAACCTTCCTACTTCCAGTGCTACTATCCTTCCTATATTGTAATGAGGTATGAAGAACAGGAGGAGATGACAGGCGAGACCAGAGCGCGCCCCTCACTTCCTCTCCCCATTTCTGATCCTCACTTCACCTCACATCGTCATGACGGAGGGGGCTGGCTGGCCGGATGCATGACACCGCTGGAGTAATCACGGTCCTCGGTATACCAAATCTCACCAGAGATCCTGCAGGATAACCCCCACCAATCCCTTGCACCACCTGTCCTCACTTATCCACATAGGATCTAACCTCCTCACCTTTCCCTATCCCTTTTTCCCCTCCCCTTCTCTCCCCCAACCGTGTCATATTCTCCGCGCCCTCCTGCCGCCATGCCTTCCCCTCCTGCTTCCCCTCCCCCTCTCGCACCCGCTTGTCTCTGGGGAAGACGACAAAAGGCTTATCAGTCACGTGAATCGGCGATCGCGTGGCGCTCTGCTTACCCCGACGCGCCCAGCCAGTGGACGCGCGGCACGCCAGCCAGCTACCACCACCACCACCACCACGAGCGCTCTCCCGACCGGAGTCGCCACTCACTCCCTCTCCCAGGGGCGAGGCCTTCGCCACCGCGCCCCACCATAGCACGCTATCTCCACCACCGCCATAACCACGACGTAGGTCTCTCGACCGGGCGATACACCGTGCTCCTGGCTTGGTCATAATCCAACATGACTAACTGTATGAACACAACGTCCTTGAACTCTAGAAGCAAGTACGATCGTGGAGCATATGTTGCTGACATATGAATATAATAAAGATGACAGGACCAGCAATATATATATATTGCATATCACTGGACTGGACTCCGGCGATATGAATTTGCTATCAGGATGGGAGGCGCTGCCTAAGGACTTTGTCCCTTTACAAATGATAATTAAAGAAAAAATCTAGTTGGCAATTTAGAACGAATGAAACCAGAAGAGGGAATGGTTTTAAATACAGGAAGTTCAAAGAAATGATTAAATCCTGTCATATGCAGTTCATATTTTCATTAGTGGATCTTCATGCCACTTTATGATGGCGTGTGTAGTGGGCCAACGACGCAAACCCAACAGCCTGGGCTCAGCCTGGGCTGTTGGGGGTAGAAGACCCTGAAGATTTTACCAGTATCTGAAAAGCAACTGTAGTAACCAGGAAGTATTCATAACATACGGCTACAGCGTATCACACTGACGTTACTGTTACAGTACGTCACACTGACGCTACCGCCTCCACATCTTGCATAAAATACATCCCCCCTCCCCCCCAACCCAAACAACTGCGTCATGAAATGATCTTTCCATTTCAAAGAACTACTTTTTCAGTCGTGTTTCGTAGTCCTCATACCTCTGACAGCATGTCATCATGATCTCAATCGCTATCTCCGTAATCATGACAGAGATAACAAGTCATTCTCCTGAAAAGGGAACATCGCTTCTCGTTTTCCTGGCACAACAAAAAAACTTGGAAGTCTCGTATTTTCTGGGTAAAGGTGAATGGACGGAGGCCCCAATTTAGGAGAGTCAGATGATACGCTTTTGCTTTTAATCCTTGAGGACGACGGCACGATCCCTGAGCATGACGGTACGACTCTCGAGCATGACGATACGACCCTTATGCATAATGGCCTGGTCTCCGTTCGTGACCCCTTGAGGCCAAGACATCATATATCCATGGGTCGCAACGTCGTGTTCAGGGGTCGTGCCATCGTGTTCAAGGGTCGTACCACCACCGTTCTGAAGGAATCCATCCGGCGAATAATCAAGCACCGTCTGTATTGCCTTAAAGAAAACCGGGTCATCACCACAACACTTATGATAATATGAGACGGTCCACAGTCCTGTAGATACTTTGGTCTACTCCAGTATTTGCCAGAGAAGTAGGTAAGTGGGAGACGCTATCCTCTCATATGCCTTGGTCTAATGAAAAATAACGCACACCACAAGAGTGTGTGGCTGGTTGCTCATTTCCCCTTAAAATCTGGCCCAAAAACCACAAAATCTGCAGGTGTTTGCTTCCCACACTTTCACATACACTCCAATTGCTGCTCAATTCCCCTAAAATCTGACCCAAAATCCTTAAAACCAAAAGGTTTCCACGTCACTTATTCATACATACATTCTAAACACTTTATCGATGATTTCAACAAGTTTGGACCAAATATGCGAAATTTGTAACATGTACACATCACACGTGAGTGAACATGCAAAGCACTAATTCGGTGTCGTCCTCACGCAGGGGAAGAAAATCAACATTGAGAATATGCAGGAGACAGAGGCGCAAGTCGTATGAGTGGATGAACAACGATTTCGCTCGAGTAAGTAAGGTCGATCAATTAAAAAATTTAACAAACCCGATGATTACAAGAATCCTCCACGATTTAGCAAAGTTAAATGATGAGTTACATAGATACACACACCACACAGAGACCTTAAGGTCCAAGCAAGGTGGTCTAGCCTTATCACTACTGAAAAAGAGACAATCCCCTTCCAGTCAATAGAAAGAAAAGGATAGCCAAGCAAAGGCTCTCCCCCCAACCTCCACTCCCTCCGGCAACATCTTGGGCGGGAAACAGAAAAAAAAAGCTTGCAGAACTGTCTAAATGAAACATTTAAAGGAATTTAAAGCTGTTGAGGCACGTTCTTAGGCAGAGGGTAGACAAAGTGGTAGACAGAAAAGTAAACAGATGGGTAGGAGTAATAACTACCTATCAGACATACACACACACGTGCAAAATGGGCACGAGCCTAAGACTTTCATTGTGACAACAAGACAGATCTGCAGACCACGAAACTACGACGACAGAGGTCAGTGACCTCCACACCTGCAATTACTCTGTGGTCATTATAGGTCAGGGAACAGGTACATCTTCAGATGCACCTTCATCAACAGGCAAACAACAACATAAAGGTTTCCTGAAAAAAGATCATCAACTGAGGTCATCAATGTGAGGTCATCAACTGAGCTCAACTGAAATCATCGACTAAGATCATCAACTGTGGTCATCAACTGAGATCACTCACTAACAGGTCATAACCTGACTTCATCGCCTGAGAACATCAAAAAGTAATTAAAGTAATTGCAGTCAACACCGAAACGAGAAACGATGTACCAGAAATGATCTAATGATGTTATTCTCTTTCACCATTCCAAAATCTCTTCTGGGGCCGAAAAAAACACGGAGAGAATTAATCTTGTCAAGATAGAGAGAACCAGCCACACTAATCCTTAAACCCCCTACCACCATCGAAGTCTAATTACAGGCGACACAAACCCATTACCTGAGACAAACCACTACTTAAGATGCCCTACCCCATCACCCTCTCAGGCTTCATGGTCAGTAATTAGTTATGTTCCTGGGAGACGTTTGGGTCATTAAGGTCAAGCTAATTATACACAGGAGTCGTCTTTAATACGAATATTTCTAAAGACTCGTGTCTCTGAATGCCCTCCATCCCTCTATCCATGACAAGTGATCAACACTTCCTTCGCCTCCCACCCAAGCCTATGCTTATGCAGTTGCAGGGGCAAAATGAGCCTACTCACGGCCATGCGCCTCCAAGCAGGATATTTTACCTATGCCAGAGAAGTTGAAGATGGCGGAGGCACCCGGCGCGGCCCTCACCTTCACCAAGGGAGTGAGGCGAGAGGAGTTGAAGTGGGCGGTGAGGAGCCTGCCACCTGTCCTCACAAGGGAGGTGGTAATCGTGATATCTCACGCATGTCTCCCATGGCCACCCACCCGCCCTTCTCTCCCTTTCTTTTTTCATTCATTCTGTTTTCTCCCTCTATGACTCCTTTTATTCTAATAACTTTTAAGAATCTATTGTTTCTTCTCCTCTTTCCTTACATTCAAAATTCATAAAAAATTTCTCCGTAAAGAATTCATCATCATCATTCCACTGTACGTGAAAAGTGAGGCAATGTACGGTTCTTGGGTTTTTTCTCTTTGGCAAATGAATCACTCCCTTCCCTCAAGGCTGACAACACTCCCTTACCTGATGTTGTCATCTACCCGTTGGAAAACTGGTGATAAACGTTTGTAATATAACCAAGGAAACTTGAAACTATTTTTTCATAGTACATCATCTCTTCCTTTAATTCTGTTGTACTGTAATAATTACTTTACATTATATTAATCATATAACATTATATTTTTGCATTATATAATATTTCGGCATTATATTATGTAATACGTATTTCAAATATCTTTAAAAAGTATCTTAATTATGAATGTAATATTTAAGAATATCATGACTGGTATGTGTGTATTCTTAGGCAGTCCCGTGCTTCGTAATCAGATAGCAACTTAAACAAAGACAAGAATTTCTGTTAATCATGGCGTTGTTACTTTTTCATAAACATCAAAAAATAAGAAGTGTGATACGCCATTCTTTAAGAGCAGTGGATGAACCGAGTGCTGCCATCTGTTGATCGCAGAGTGAACTGTAGTCACAGGCCACCATTCCGTTTTCTGTGGAGTTATCCAAGAGCTAAGACTAAAATAAACTTGTATCAAACCGACCCACTTCGTTACCGATTCATAAAACCATCTCATGCATCTAGATCCAAGTAAAACGTGGGCATTTTCTCACCAGCTTTTGACAGAGAAAGAACATTACGTACTTAATGTTCTGGGCTTTTTCTTTAGACAACATTCCGAACATAACCATATCGGGGTATGTGTAAATTTACCCTGCAGTGGGATACAACTGTAGAAATGAACTTTGTAATGTATCTAATGAAATATCTGCCATGAATTGTAACATCATTTGTAATATCGACCCACTGGAGGTTTGACTAAGACCCTTTTGTGACCTCTGTGGTCCTTTTGCGCTACCGCTAACAGGGTGAGCATTGGGTGCACAAGTTTCTGCCCAGGTTTTACCGGTATAAATCAAATCAAGAACCGACGTTTTAAAATGGAACTTACCTGAGTGAGTCTGTCGTGGTGGGCAGTGAAGTGGTGTCTGTCTGGGTGGTCTGGGTGTGTGTCCACCAGCAAGGAGGCGAAGTACTGTTCGTACTCTGACAATCGCTCCACCTGAAATATGAAAAGGACGAAGTTAGCCAACAGTCCACACCCTCCGGCGGCGTCGGCCGTCGTCAAAGGCAGAGAATCTACGTCTCAAGATGATTCATCGAGTGACGCAGACATTATATCAATGAGTGAGGTACACTGACTCACCGAATAATTGTTATGAGTGATACCGTGGTTTATGAAGGCTGTCTCGGTATGCGCTGTTGTAACCCTTTCCCCTTTATACACTGAAGAAATATCTTAAATGTAACATAACGTCATCATAGCAACAATCGATGACAAGATAGCTTGGAAGTACGTACGTGGACAGGGCGGTCGGTGCAGGGCAAGGGGTAAAACATACACCACAAAAACAATGACGGATGTGTGTGTGTGTGTGACATGTATACCCAAGGTCTGGCCTTACTTGGGATCTGACAGTGACTAAGACAAACCTTATATCTCTCTGTTCTCTGTCGCAACCCTGTGGCAACGTCCCATCTTTGGGAATATTTGAGGTAACTCTATATTAGCACATCTCCAGTATGGCAAGACTGGGAAGCAAGAGGAAATACCTGTGTTACGATGACTGGAGATGAAGGTAACAAAATAAGTGCAGGTAACTGTGCCGTGGCTGCCACGGAGAGCTACACACACACACATCCGTCCTCCACATACCTGGTATCCCACAAGTTTCCTCGGAAGGCCTTGTATTTACCTCAACATCAGATACCAAGCAGATCTGAGTTAACACTTAGCTTTGATGTGCATTTCTTTATATCTTAATCTCGTATTCCCGTGGATGATACATATGTACTGCATATGAGAGATCACCTTCAACAGCATCAACTATGATCACTGAGGAATGATAATCTCTTCAGACGAAAGCGGAAGCTAACAGGAAGTTTTAATTCCCAGTGACGAGGCACAAGCTGCTTTGTGGCCAGTACATGTCAATGGAAATCCATAACCATATACCGTGTGCCAATGGCCTATTGCCACCATCACCGAATTGATATACCTTTCAGTTATAAAGTTCATTTGCACTTTACTTGGAAACAGACCAACGTGGATTTAGCAGCGCAGGAAGGCACGTTCCGTGGCGATGCTCCCACGTTACAGCATATACTCTCATGGTGAACCGTGAGGCGCGCATCCCTCACTCATGAACCTGTTGACTCACTTCTGCCCCGGGTTCCCACCGTGGTTCCTGAAGCATCACTTCACGGCCAGCCGAGCGTTCCCTCCCTCCCCTGGGGGCCAAGCATGCTCTCAACTCCCTTATGACTTAAGATTCCAGGCATCTTTGTTCTCGGTGATCGTGAGTGAAGCCGTTTCAAAATTCCGTTCGTTCCTTGGTAGAGCTCACCCTCCCCCGTGCGGATTAAGGTCAGTGGTAAAGGCTCCGATCCAGAGATTATAAACGCCATTAACCCCTAGACGTTTTGCTACCCTTGTCACGACAATGAGCATTGTCTGAGGGGGTTGTTAGCGCATCGTTCGTAGGATCCGCCACCGTGGGAAGGGTTAGCAAGCACAATGAACCCCCACCCCCCCAGGAGCTGTAGCTATGTTAATCCTCCCTTCAAGGTGTGTGTTTACACGGATCTCCACCTCCAGGTGGCAACGGCGACGACCCCAGCAAGGTGGGAGGTCGACTGACGAAGCATCTAACACGCTGGTGCCGAAGCTCCTCTCCAGGAGCGAGGAGAGAGAGAGAGAGAGAGAGAGGAGAGAATTTCCTCGGCTACGGTCGATTCATACGCCTAGAGGCAGCGTGACATGATCCATCCGAGGGGGTTTGCTCGACACAAAGCATTTGAGCCGCCACGGAAAGAAAACGGAGGATGGGATACTGCTCTACTTACTAGGTGTGGGGCGTCACGACGGGCGGACTCTAGGAAACTGGAGTTTTTACCGCAGACGCGAGGCGCAGCCACTTACCCAGTAACACTCTAACCCAGTTCGGACTGAGTATCAATGGGACTTTCAACCGGTCAAATGCTGCACTACCCTCGTAAAAGAATTAACAATTGTATTTGTACATTGCTCAAGTATAAATAATGAAATAGAATTTCTGTCGTGTGTGTGTGTGTGTGTGTGTTTGTGTGAGGGGGTAAAGGTTTCACTTGTGCATACTTGTGAATATATAATGGAAAGACTCTTGTCTTCTGCTGCAAGAGATGATAAGAGAGGAGCGAGGAGAAAAAGTGGTCCCTCCCAAGGAATGACATGTAATAAGGCAGGAATTATCTTTAATGAGAGGGAAGCAACGATGCTATTGACAAATACATGACTCGTGTGGATAGAGGGCAACAGCCCTGGAGATGTAAACACACACGAAGACGGAAAGGTGAATGGGGAGGAAGAGACAGGGTGCAAGGTGGTGTGTGGACAACACCTTACACCCTCATAAACCATGCTTTACACCCTCATGACCCACGCCCACCACCACTAACACCACGCCTCCTCCACACGCGCCACTAACCAAGCACATAATTCTCCATACAATTCTCCGCGAGAGCTGGCAATGACACGCTTCATCCCTCTGGAAAATTAAAGCACAACTTACATAAAGAACTGGACAAATCCTACATTGCCAGGCACAGTCATGGAAAACCAAGGTTGGTTTCTCTGCGCTTAAGCTTTAACCTTAAGCTTCATGTCCCGGTCCAGCATCATTCACACGGTCGAGAGGCTGTGGCGTAGGTCACATTTGGGGTCGCCCGTGGGGCAGGTCGTTGCCCATGCCAATTAAAGCTTTTTTATGAACCAGATTGATAACCTGCAACATATTAGTTGATGACAGGAGTCGTGACGATAAGCAATCTGATAAAGACCAGGGCTTCCGTAACTTCAGTTGGTTTCTTGAACTGTTCATTTGCACAGCATATCATATTTACTGAACATAATCTGTTCCATCTGTTGGTCGAAGTTGACCAGAAAACCTTATACTATCAGGGTAGGAACCACGACAGGTCAGGCTCATTAACCATGCCTGGTCAGGATCAGACCCACGCCAGGTAAGGACAAGAACCACGCCTGGTCCGGATTAGGGCAACGAGTCCTCTTAACAGTACCAAAACGCGATTCTTCCCAACCAAGAGGCAATGTTCGTGAGTGGAACACAACTTCTACATCCTCTACACAACCTTGCAACGCTCAGGTGCATCCAGGCATGCAGCAAGACATACCTGCATGTAACTATCATTTCAGCATTACACATTGGGGTTGAATGACTTACATCATACTGACATACTACTTAAAAAGAGGTTGCAATACCTTGCTTCCCGCTAACGTAACTTTTCGAACGTAACGTATTCGTCAAGTAGTGATGCAGACAACAGAAATGCTGTATAAGCTGAAAAGTGGGGAGGAACTATCTCGTAGTCATTTTACCTTAAAACACTGATCATATAATTTCAATCAATATGCTTCACTGGCACTTCCCCAGCATTAAACAAATGTTATCATTCATAAGAACGCATTGCTTTTTCTTCGGGACTGAGCCACAGTGATAAAGGTAAAATAAGGTACTGTTCCAGCCGGAGAAGCGAAATTCAAGTGAGCATAGGCCTCTGGTCCTGAGAATAGGAAGGTGCCTCCATTTATAATATCTGGAAGGTCAGTTGCCTGTGGCCACTGTAAGTAGGGTTTCTGACGACCATACGCTGCCCAGGAAGGTCAACCTGAGCCAAACACACAACTTCAAACCATTTTCATTTTGTAGCATAAAAAACAGCAAATTCATTGTATGCTCTTAACCATCATGTGGACGGTGGCGCAGAAAAATGTACAGACTGCGTAAAAATGTTTAGGAATTATTAATATATTTACTGTAGGCAAAGTAAGGGTACTCCTCATGCATCTGGGACAAAAATGTGGATTAAATGCTCAAACATATCTTGTGTGGTATGGTGGACACTGTCTCTCAATTCAAAGACTTTACATCACTCAAGTCCATAGCGTTGCAGGGTGTGAGAGAAATATGGTAGTGGGTTGTAGTTGTTTTTTCAGCTTAAAAACCTATCGAGAGCCAGGGTCAGTAATGCCGTCTACGTCATTCTGTACCCACCTGGCGTAAAAACTTGTACACCTTCTTCAGGTGTTCGGGAATATTCAAAGACCAAACAAGTTCACACTGCATATGTAGACCCCGTCTGATGGCAAAGTTTACACCTGTGTGTGTGTGTGTGTGTGTGTGTGTGTGTAAAGATTTGTCAAGATTAAGCTTGATACATGCCTTTGTCAAAGAGAGCCCGTTGTCGGGTGTGTGTACTTGGGGGGTGCCATTATCGGCACAGAGCATCCCCATGTGTTGCTGTAGTGTAGCGGGCTCATAGGATGATGTTTGTGTTGTGTAAAATGTGATGAACTGCTTCGGCAAATTTTTACTGCGAATCTGAAATAATTCCTACCATACGTTACCAGGTATGTTCAAAACCCTTTCATCCATTATGGTGTTTTACCCCCCGGCAAGGCCAAACAAGTGCCATCAGGGATGAATGTAAAGGTTAAAAAAAAAATCTCCTCAGTCCTTCCTTGGGCACCAATGAAAACATTGTCGTGTGATCCTTCCTTGCCAATCACTGTCAAGAGGGACAGGATAACGAGTCCGTGTGTGTTGAGACTCGTACAAGAAGTCGACGATCATTACTCCTTCCGTGTTCAGATGATGTAGGGTCAGCAGCTGCTCTTTGTCCAGTTTCTTTAACAGTGACGCTTAAAAAAAACTTTTCACGTTCCATGATGACGAGTGAGTATGGCATTGCCTGAAGATCACGTGAGGCACTGGAATTGTCTTTTATAAATGTACCTCATTTTGTATCAAACACTCACAGTTTACCAAGTGGAAATTAATATTCATTCTCAGTCAACACGTAGACCGAAAGTAGTTATCAAAAGTTATCATTTTAGAACATATATAGAACATGTAATGTTCACACGTAAATCAGCCTAAACAATTTTAACACTGCAAACCCGGGAGTCGAACTCAGGCTACAGAGGACGGTGGTACGCTGATGCTGTTCTCTGTAGAGTAGTTTCGACTCTCGAGGGCGCAATACAAAATTGTTTACATTCTTGAATATGTTTACAACGAGCTGTTTAAAGCAGGACTGACATCCAAAACAGGGCAACGTGGTGCATATAGTGCGTCACTGTACTGACAATAGCAAGGACGAGAAGCTCTTCCCGCCAACAACCTCAAAGTGAATGTCACTTCAGTTTTTTATATTTTCTCCCGCTCCCAGCGGCTAATTCAATGTGCCGCCCCAGTTCATCCAGCAAGCGGTGGTCGAAAAGGATTCTGGAGGTCACAAAGGGTCCTTGTTAGAGCCCAGTAGGGAGAAAATAATAGCTCCAGATATTACATGCACCGGGAGTCCTGCCCTAAACAAACCGCCCTCTGTACTCCACAAACTCCACTCCTCTTCCCTTGTGTTCCGTCCACTCCACCTTCCGGAGTTTTACGTAGATGAACCTCCCTTCCTGCCACATCCCTCTACCCCCCACAAGCAAGGGGGAGGACCACAGCACAAGACGTCCTTACCTTCCTGGGGTTCATCTCTATCGTAGGCAGACTCCATCTTTTGTTCATGAAGGACACGCTTCTCATTAGCCTCCGTCTCTCCATGGCGCCTGTAAACCAGTGCTCGCTGCCTCACTCTACCCTCACCACATATTCACACTTAAGATTGATTCTGTTTTCTAATCATCGAATGATCATTCTTTTAATCATACGGGGTAGGTGGTTCGATCGAAAGATGCATTTCAGAATCATAATAAGATTACTGAGAACGTAATCCAGATGACTAAGAGCGTAGTCCCGCACATAAGGGTGCTTACACAACATCCATAACACCGTCAGAGGTTCCCGAAGTTAAGTGTCTGGCCAGTAAGAGCTTCACACACATCAAGACTCTCAAAATGAGGTAAAATCACTAATTTTCCACAGCGATCTTGTGCTAGGATACATGAATATACTTTTTCACTTCGTTTCCGAACTCGTCATTTCATAAATTCTGCTAATATAAACAAAACATTCGGCTTGAAGTTCTGATTTCTCGCTTTCTTGTAAATCGAAGTTGGTATAGGAATCCCAGGAGGATTTTGTGAGCTGGACACACACACACTAGCACAGGGAGAGGGAGTGAGCAAGGTGGCGTAACATCTCGTCCCTCCAACCATCACACTAACACTGGCAGGTACTTGCGCCTCTTATCTCAACAACCTCCTCTTATCTCCGGCCATGATTATCCCATTATCGGGGGCATATCAGCAAGATAACCTGCAAGTCCTGCAGCAACACTCAAACCCACTCCCCCTTTCACAGTAAACACTGCAGTCTACAATGAATCATATTTTTTTTCAAAGTTTTACAGAAAACTCTAAAATAGTCAAGTGATGTTTGACTAGAACTGCCACTTATTGGCTTAAACAATCAGTATATTAACGCAAAATCATTATGTATCTTTCAGAATCAACGTATCTAATGATGACTTACAATTATATTCATATGATAATCAGGTAAGTGACGAGGATGAAGCGTAATCGAGCGAGACCTAAATTAGGACTTGGGGAACGCCACCACCTGAGGAGCCGGATGAGCGAGTAAGGTCGGCCGGACGGATGTAGGGCGAGAGTCCTCACCTCCTTACCATACACACCTCATGACACGCTTTTCAACCTGAACAAATACTGATGATGAGGGAGCCATTTTTTCCGAAACACACGTCTCTCTTTCTCTCTCTTTATCCTACACCTCAGACGTGTAAGTCCGTTTAATTCCGCTTCACACATTATGTTTTCAGTATAGCAACTGACAATTCTTATATATGTTGTACAGAGATAAGTTAACATTCCACAAAAATATTCTTCATACTAAGAAGCCACTCGCTATCTATGGAAAGCTGTGTGTGTGTGTGTGTGTGTGTGTGTGTGTGTGTGTGTGTGTGCGCGCGCGTGCGCACGAGATGGAATGTACGCCAGAGACGAGGAGCTTTTTTCCACCGCCCTAACTTTTTTCTGTCAAGGACAACATCTCAGTTTGCAAGACAAACG
Organism: Panulirus argus; assembly: GCA_038088735.1. Taxonomy (NCBI): domain Eukaryota; kingdom Metazoa; phylum Arthropoda; class Malacostraca; order Decapoda; family Palinuridae; genus Panulirus; species Panulirus argus. Next base: position 33,904 of record JAYMFT010025365.1, read on the forward strand.
TGATCCACATCTTTACTGGCGCACCTTCTGGCAAGGTCCTCTGAAGTGCATTTTCATAACACGGGATGGATTTCAAAACGAAATTCTTTCATCCTTGTCTACAACATCGAACACCAGTGGCTCAAAACAAATTACAACACTTCCATTAAAAAAACAGGAGGCTCATGTTCTAATAATGTCAACAGTTTACAGTTTCAAGATTACGTAAAGGTCAACAGTTTACAATTTCGAAAGAGTATTGAAAAACAAACAGAGCAACGTTGGTTCAGAGCCTCTTTGTTCTCTCCACAAACGAATCTGCCAAAACCTCATCAGAATCTGAAACAATCTAACGAATATTATGACAAGAGTACGATTTGATTTCAGTGCATATGCACAGATGATTGATACGGCTAAGAATGATCAAAACTGAAAGATTATAACCTAAAGATCAGAACGTAAGTAGGTGTAGGTAAGGGTAAGACTATGTCCCCTACACATTGCCTTGGGAGACTTTACCAAACATTCATTTCGTACTATACACACACTAGGCCAAACACGCTTGGAGATCACATGACAGAGAAGATGGCTTTACCACGGCAGTGGAAGAAAAACAATGACTATAAGTGTTTATCAGAAACCTATGTACAAGGGCCATGGGCACCAGAGAGATAAGATAAAAGGCCATATTAGAGAGATACGAGCCTATGTAAAGAGATGAGCAGCCAGAGGAGATGGTGAGAGATGCAAGACCAGACAGAAGGCAAGTGATTTGTGTAGAGGAATTTCCTCAAGTGAAGAGACGAATAGCCAAGGCAAAAGACAAGGAATAATCCAGAGTACTGTAACAAAGATGACAAACGAGAATGAATAGGAGAGACGAGAGGCCACATGGTGTAAGACACATGACCAAAGTGCCAAATTAGTGAGTAAAATGGCCACATCAAAAGCAAGCTGGCTGATCATAAAGCTGTGGCCAAGCAAAGTTATAAGATGATCACACCACTGCAAACTGGCCCGACCAGGGAGCGAAGAGGTGAAAATTGGCCATACCACAGAGCAATGAACTGGTGAATGGGCAGACCTGGGAGCAGAGTTGTTGGACCATGGGGTGAGGTAACCAGAAGAGAGTAGTACCCCATCTGCATGATCTATGGGAGGAGGAGCAAGTAACGGTGTAGGCTGTGGGGTCAGCAGGTAATTAGAACAGTGTTTACCCTACGACTCCCGTGGAGCCAGCAGGCACACCACTGGCATATGACTGAGCAAATCTTCATCGTTTTAGAATAGTTACACTTAACGTGGGAAAGCGATGAGGAGTGGCTGCATGTGTATGTGAGTAAAACAAGAGACTGGACCCAGCTAGGGACCAGAATCCGGGACCGGTGGGTTGCAGTGACCCATTTAGAAACCTGGGGTCGAGACCCGTGAACTGGGCGTGCTGATAACGTTCGGATATATGGAGAGGGCGAGTGAAGAGAGATTGACTAAGATGTATGTGTCAAAAGCAAAAGGAAGGAGGAGACCGAGAAGACAAGGGAAAGATGGAGTGAGAGAGACTTTGAATCATCGGAGCCTGAACAATCAGGAAGGCGAAAGGCATATATGGAATAGAGCAAAATAGAACGAAATGGTATACAGGGGACGACGTGCTCAATTCGTTGAACAAGGCCGTTATGAAGTGATCAGTGGAACACACGGAAAGGTCTGTGGGGCTTGGCTTTGAATAAGGGGCTCTTGCCTTCGTGCGTTAAACTTGACAGCTAGAGAGAGGATGGGAGCAAACGAAGCCGTTCTTCGTGTGTTCCTGATGCTGCCTCGTAAGCATCAATCTATTACGATATATATACCAGTGGGAAATGAATAAACACAAAACGTAAATGCTCTTTTCCCTCAACGGCATTATGACCACAGTTTGAATTCAAGTATAATGTGCAGAAAATGGCCAGAAGATAAATAGAAATCCATTCAGGAAACAAAGGTCACATAAATATGCATTTGGGAGTCCTCGGTAATGTGTACATAACACCTTGCCTTACCATCCTGGCCCCGAGTCCCTTCTGTATGTATAATATGAAGTCACATTTAACGTAAGACCAACAGTCACTAACACACGAGGGACTGAACAGTGCTGAAACTGATATATTTGCTTTGTCTAACACAAGGCACAAACGTTGAGGAAATAACATTCTGCTGTGTTGGCGTATGAGTTGGTCAAGGTATATACGCAGGTCCCCCCTCCGCCCAGCCGCTCTTGACATTACACTTCTGACATTTACGCACACAACCGCTTCCTCTTTTTTTTAACGGTTGACGGCGCGGGTGGGGTAGGGAGGGGGGCGTGTGGGGGGGGAGTGGGGAGCTGGGGTGGTGCTAACAAATACCAGAAAAATCCTCCACATGCATCAAAAGCCTCACACCACGCACTTGCACATGCTTCAGTCTTCTCTCTTCCATTTCAAACTATCTGTCCCTGTCCCTATCCCACCTGTTCTTCCTCTTCTCTAGCCACCCTGTTTCAAAGAAAATAAGAAGTGGTGCTGGAAAACGTTCGGTGTGGAGTGTCCTGGGGGAGGAAGAAGGCTGGGGGGTGAGGTAGGACAGGGGGAGCTTATGGGAAGGGGGAGGAATGGAGAAGTGGGGTGGGAGGGCAGGGATGAAATTACCAGGGAGACGCGCCTGACATGCGGCAGTTACGAGAAACGTCACGTACTCTGTAGGGAGAGCGACGGCACGCCCGACCTTCACCACACAACTCAGCACATAAGAACGTAAGAAGTGAGGACACTGCAAGAGGCATCCGTAACGTAAATGTTAAAAAAAAAAAAAGAGTACGCGAGTGTAAAAGCAATTTATATTCTTTCGTACAGAAATAATACCTACAAAAATTACATGTATACTTTCCTACAAAAGATGATAATGATAAAGGGTATGGTAAGTACAGGAGGAAAGCCGAAACGGCATTTCAAAGTAGGAAAGAAACCAACGATTAATGTGGTTTGTGGCAAGTGGTTTGTGGTAAGTGGTTGTGGTAAGTGGTCTTTGTTGTAGGTCGGTCGTTATGTGGGGGTGGAGGGGGAGAGGGGATGGCTGGGATAAACACCACATTATCACTCATAGGAGGTTGGGAAGGGAAGAGGAGTGAGGAGTGGTTATGCCCTTAAGTGCCTCTTGTATGAACTCGAAGGACCACTGAAGATTGTTTACTATATCCTTCACAGTTTTAGGTACTGACATCTTTCTAAGACACTATGACGGTCTTTTGGAATTATTAAACCTTTTAGGTTGTTAACAGTAATACTACTACTACTACTAATGATAATAATAATAATAATAATAATAATAATAATAGCTTTGTTGGATACAATATGTAACCAAAGGCTAAAGCCATAGAGAAAATACGTACAACAAAGACGGCGGGGCTATAAAGAGGTAGAGGGCGTCATCCAAGACATTGCACAAATATGCCATGTTCTTTAAATGTTCAGAATGGTTAGCATGGGGCTGCTCTTATAGCAGCCTGTACGAACTGAAATGGGCTTTCTGCGACTGTGACACCGAACTGCACTTCGGAGACGAGAGATTCTCTTGTGGCAAGAGGAGCAGGTGGCAAGAATGGTGCAGTCACTTCTTTCTGAACTGTCAGATAAGGTACAGATCCCAGCGATGTCCAAGTAGTTAGTAAAGTATATGGGGGCGCGAGGTGCAGATGGTGTAGATCTACAAGTAGTTTGTAGAGTAGAAGTAGAGGCGAGATACAGAGAGTCGAGATGAACAGATACGTAGTTTGCAAAGTGGGTTTAAATGTAGACTGTACAGTGGTATATATATGAAAAGCTTTGCATAATATAAAGGGATAAGTGGAACAAGGTACAACAAAGAATAAAGGACTGTGGGCTATAAGATGCTAAGATCTAGGCCTGGTTGTAAGGTATGAAGAGACACAGGGTACGTGAAGCTAAGCTCTGTAAGTGGTGGCAGGATGCAAGGAGGTGTGGGGTTCATAAAGCTAAGATTTACAGGTGGTTTTAGGGTATAAAAAGGACTTCCAGGGGATCCAACACTCGTTAACAAATGCTTCAATGCCGCTTTCTTCATTACCGACCATTTCATCTGATGCTCTGTTCCTCATTGGTGTGGCAAGGGACCTCCGCTCTCCTACTTCCGGCTCCCTTATAAAGGGTTTCAGTCATTACAGTGGAAAAATGTGTGTGTGATTACCATTTACAACTTGTCTGTTACGAGGAGAGAGTTTTACACTCGTGTTGCCCCGTCTCTTAACCTTGGGTATATATCATGTCTTAACCTCATGTCCGCACATTCATACTCATCCCAGCTTACGCCAGGAGAGTATGTGTCTGTGTGGGTGTCATTACCTATTTCTACAGTATGAGGAGAGAATTCTACACTCGTGGGAAACCCATCTCGTAGGCGTCTGTGGGGAGAGGGAAGTAAAGTGGATGGATGATGTAAACAAGAATAAAATCCTTTGAAACAAACTGAATATCTGCTTGTGTTTTCAAACTTTTGCGTTGATACTTATCACATCACAGTGACTTATTAATCCACAATTTGTGTATAATATTTCACTTTTACTCTATCCCTCGCATCATTCTGAGAACAGCTTATCGTAAAGAGATCAAGGCGGCACCAGCATCGTTCCCGAGGAACTCCGGTAACACATTTACTGTCGGCGTCCTTGACGAGGTCTAGCATTAGGCGCCAACTCGGAAGAACGGTTAACGTGTCTGTCCGCAAGAATGGTCCCTGTGGAGGGTGGTGATACGGCCGGAACTCGTCTGAGACCCATGAGAGAGACGACAGTACCGCGGGAATGTTTGAATCGCTTTGAAGGTGGAGTACGGCGTCGACTCCACCAGCACGGGTGGAGCATGGAGTCGTGTTCACCAGCACGGGATGGTAGTACACGGTGCTGACCACGTTCACCGCCACCAGTACGGAAGAAAGCAACGGAGAGGAACATCAGCTCACGGAAATATACAGAGATAGCAAAAACAAAAATGACAATAAAACTAAGCAGAGGTAAACAAATACATTAATAACTCTCATAGCAATAACAATGAATATACAAATAAACATTTCTGGGTAACGGTCAGTGTTGGGTTATCTGCTAAACAGTTAACTGAAATGCATAAATGAACTTAGATAAATAAACGAAACTGATATTCCAACAATGACGTCTTAACTATTAAAGTATACTTCAGGGAATAACAATATGAGATGCAAGTGATATTCACTGTAGTGATAACATGGTTCATTTCTCGGGTATTAACTGATCAGGAGAGACAAGAGACAGCATATTCAACAGAAGAGACAGCATACCCACCAGGAGAAACAGCATACTTAGCAGAGTTTAGGGAAGTATCAAACATTAATTTCTAGATTTTATTTTCTTATCCACGGGAAGAAACTATAATTACATAGCAATTATTTATCACACAAACAAATATATTTTTTTCATAATTTATATCTTCCCAGTCTTTAGAGTTTCGGTGGTTTGTTTTCGCATAACCAAGGGCTACAGTGTCCCCTGTACTGAAAGACCTCGTTTACATCCGGTGTGCTACCTTCCCAGTCTCGTCTGTCGATCTCGCACGCTCCCCTACCACAGCCAGTCCCCCTAAACAGACACACACCCTTACCACAGCCAGTCCTCCCTCGTAGACATTCATCCCTACCAGAGCCAATTCCCCTACACAGCCACTCACCCCTACTAGAGCCAGTTCCCCTTCTCAGCTGTCTACAACCACCGACCAGTCCTCTCTCTCACAGCCAGCCAACCCTACCAAGTAGCGTCCCCCCATGCCCTACCAGCTAGTCAATCCCCTTCCTCTCCACCTCCCAAAAAGCCAGCCTCCACGTCTCTGGCAGCCACTTCCCCTGGCAGCCATTTCCCCACACCGCCCACCCCCCTGTGGCCAGCGGTGCTACAGTATATTCCTACGGTCTTTTTTTTTTTTTTAATCTAATGAAAAAATAATTCTCTCCAGCCGAAGGTGGAGGGGTCTGCCCTGGGGCTGGCAAGGTGGCCGCCTCTGTGATAAAGCCACCCACCGCGCTCCGTGCTCCCATCTAGCCTAATCCACTTCTATAATAATGTTGTCCCGCCTGCAGCGCTATGAGCATCATAGTGGTGTGTGTGTGTGTGTGTGTGTGTGTGTGTGTGTGTGTGAAGGGAGGAGAGGATGAAGTTCTGCAGAGAGGAGAGGGTGCGGGAAATTGGGGGGGTAGAAAGACGTCCCCTGGAGGGGAGTCAGAGGGTGCGAGACGATTACTGACGATGACGACGAAGGAGGCTCAACATGGGTGTGGGAGGGCAGGCTTGCGAAGGATGCTAGGGGCTCTCAGGTCACGCCTAAGGCGCAGGGACGACAGGATAGAAAGAAGGGATGCTGGGTCGTAGGTCATACACCCGGGGGTGAAACCCTGCAGGATGCTGGAGGATGCTGGAGTGCAGGTCGCACCCAAGGTGCGTGGGGGCGGCGACAGGACAGGGGAGGGTGCTGGGGTGCGGGTCACACACCCGGGGTGTGAGACTAAAAGCCAAATCATGTCGGAGGCGCAGCGGCCGTCACCCACCCACCACCAGCCGACGATCCCACCATAACCCGCCTCCCCCTTGCCGGCCCAACCCGACCCCCCTACACCTACACCGTGGTCACCTTGCTCAAAATACCTCTCACCTCACATTTACACACACAAGTGGTGAGGGCGGGGAATCTCAGGAGCTCCGTGTCCGGGCTAGGGAGCCAGCTGGACGCAAGGCATCGCGTTTTCTCCGTCCTAGGTTTAATATTAGAGTCCAGGGTAAAGTATCGTATTGTATTTGCTAGATGTCTGGAGGAGTAACTGGAACCATTTTTTTTCTGACTGGTAGTAACTAAAATGGGGTTGCCAGGCACGTCGGCTGGGATGGTATGTACCCCCTACCGGTGTCGCGTTCATCCGTGGTATGGAAGGTACCTCACACCACCTTAGACTTTCTTAACATAATACAAAAAGAAAAGTGTTTTGCGGTATATCACCATTAATAATTTCATTTAAACTTCAGGGAACACCAATTTATAGTACATAATAAATCCAAGCCAGGTTTAGACCTGAACCCATTAGTCTGGAAGTGTCTCATGCTTTTAAATATTGAGAATACTTAACACACCATATACTCTCATTCACATTTTTTTGGCGGGATGTATAAGACTCATCCAATAATTGGAGAATGAGACTTCACACTGCGGCACATGTGGACGCACCTGTAGGACCTCTGGAGTACGATGTCTCTTATCCTGAGTGTCTTAGATATAATACCCCTTCCCCCTACACAGCCACACAGCTGTTATATCCACTACCTACATATGCTTCCTAGACCCACTATCTACGCTCCCTATATGCACAACCCTCGTCTGGTTGTCAATCTCACCATCGCCAACGCCCATCTCCTGCAGCAAACTGAACCTACAGCCACGCCTCCTGCAGTTCAGGGCACAAAACTTAAGGAACCGTCTTGCATCCCATAGCGAGACCTATGTATTGCACTAAGGGTCCCCTCGCCCTAAGAAGAGCGATGCCACTCCGTCTCAGAAGTTATCGAGTCGTCACCGGGATCACCACGTTGACCACACCGGTAGAATGACAGCTCGATCGATATCTATGGTCTATCCGGGAAATCAATCATGTTTTTAATTCATCGTTGCTTATGTTATTTAAGTACCATACCAGACAACAAGTTGGATATGCAATGCCTACATGGCAGCCATCCTTACAGTTCTAAATACAAGAATGAACAAAGAATAAAAAAAAGCGGAAAAGAAAAACGTCGAAAGCCACAATACTAGTCATGTGTTGCCTCTCTCAAACGCCCTGCAACACCGGCCAGGGACAGCAATTGCTGCCACCCTGTTGCAGGACAGATGTTGCAAGAAGTTTGCCATCCCATATGCAACCTCACGTCTTGCCGCTTAACTGTTGCAGCTCATCTTGTTTGCATTTTTAAGAGCTGGGATGTTTTACAGTTGTTCTTGTTTTTAACGTACAATGTGTAAGACCCGCAATTTTTCTTATAGCAGTCTGAGATTATAGATCTGTGCATCAAATTATTAGAGATGATCAGAAATGTTCATTATAAAAATTTCTACTATACCTGCTAACCACTGGCTCTTATACCTGCTAACTGGATCCTATAACTGCTACCCACCAGCTACTAAACCTGGTAACCACAGGCTCCTATACGTGATATCCATCGGCTCTAATACTTGCTAACCAATGCCTCCTGTATCTGCTATCAAAGGGTTCCTATACTTGTTACCCATCGACTCATACACCTACTCCTTGCCAGAACCATTAACCTCACTGCCCAGAGGTCTGTTCTCAAAGGTTAACAACAGTATTCCTTATCCAACCTGACCAAGCACTTATGAGCCTCCTGCTCTTTAACCTTGCCAAATGTTAGCCCTGTTATCTACTAGAGTGCCGGTCATCACTATTAGCCTGACCAACTGTTAACCACATATCTCAAGTGCCATACTGACCATATGCCTCAATTGCCTGATGTCCCTAGATATACTGGGGGGTAAGAGAAATCAGACCAAGAATTATATACCTTAATTAGTAGGTAAAGCCTATGGTTACGGCTCCTCATGCAAGCCAGCACCGCTCCTCCCCTGTCCTGTCCCCTCGACACTCATGGTCAACATGGACGCCATACACGAAGGTGAAGCACATCCACTATCCCACTGTCTACACCTTACCGTCCTGGTACTACCTGACAGTTTCGACGTGACTTATTGGATCACACGAAGCTCGGGTTACAACATGTTGTACAGAGGATTATGAACTTGGCATCCAGTACTAAGTTCAACAGGAGATTCGAACTGTGATGCTGTGGTTCCACTGACGACAGACGCTGAGTGAGAAGCCAGTAAATTACAAATACAAGCAGGTAAGCAGGTCCACGTGTTATCAGTATACAACCGCTTCCCAGTAACGGTGAGGAAACTTAAAGTGATATCTACACAAAGTCGGTTTTGTCTCCTGTGGCTGCTTGAAGGCTTTCTGGTCCTCCTGTGGCCCCGTGAACACTCTTAGTTCCTCCTGTGGTCCCATGAGGACCTTTTGTTTCTCCTGTGGTCCCCGTGAAGACTCTTTGTTCCTTCTGTGCCCCGTGAAGACTCTGTGTTCCTCCTGTGGCTATTGAAGACTTTGTTCCTCCTGTGGCCCCGTGAACACTCTCAGTTCCTCCTGAGGACCAATGAAACTGTGCTCCTCCTCTGGCTCCGCAAAAAAACTCTCTAAAACAAAAATTTGATCTGGATCCCGAAGCGAAAGGTATTAATATATATCCTCGAACAAACCCTCTGTATGTGCTGTACTTAGTCACCTCAGGAGCTGGTGCTGAGGACTTCTCTATCCCGGATGGAAGTTGTTCAGTGAGAGCATCTCGTCAGTCCACTTGTGTGTGTGTGTAAAGATTCGCCAGGCCCAAGCTTGGCAAAGGGCTCTTGTCAATGACACCGTGTTCTCTCGTGCGCCATTACTGGCATGGGTCGGGTGTGTGTCTCTGAGTGTATAAGTACCCCATCTAGGTGGACTTTGGTGTTTATTGATGTGATTCACTCATCCGTTTATCTATCTATAGATGCACAAACATATATTATATTCATGTAAGATCAGTTTATTTACATCTAGCAGCAGTGCCGACTCGACAATTGTAAAGAGAAAGGCAATATGATATGGAAATTAAATACACATGATATGACATAAACAACACTAACGGAGTTACAAGGTCACGACAAGGTTTAGGGAAGCTACAAGGCCAGGCCAAGGTCAGAGCAAGGTCAGCACGCCTACAAGGCCACCAAAACTATAGGTCAATTTGCCCGGAGGTCAGGCAAGAACAGGTGGTTGACTGAGGAGCCTCAGGGGGTGTGGGTAAAGTGACTGCCTCCTGTGCCTCCTGCCCTACTCTCTCCCCACCTGCCCCCAACCACCCTCCCCACCTGCACTAAACTCTCCTTACTCCAACAACCATCGTATGTAGTAAATACAAAGTCATTACCTCCAGATCAAGGACAAACAGGTACTTCAGTGATATCTGTTACTACTATATAATCCTACTACAAGAAGGGATATTTAAACCTGTCCTTTTTTATTCAAGAGTCCAGCTCCAGTGCAGCCGTTAGTAAAACTGCTGGGGAACTTTTCTCGTTCACGTTTTCCTATAGAGATTTCAAAGGCAGTATACTTTCCCGAGCCGGAGGGAAAGGTGGGTGGAGAGGAGCCCTCGGCTTTACTTTCGTTTCTACCTTGATATATTTCAAGTCAGCAGATTGTCTTGTCGTGGACCATCAGGTGTCCTGTTATCTGACCTTGCCATGCACTCGCATGCACCCTGTGAGCTCCACAGCTATACAAATAATTCAATGATATCATGAACAAAAAAGCTTTTAGAATAATGACATATTATGCACGTATTTCAACTCCTCTTTACATATTAGCTGCTGAAATACTTCTCCTCTGCAACCGGCGGCGAACTCATATCGGAATGTGTTCTCCATTCATACTTTCCATCAATACAAAGTTGCTGTAACTGTACAACGCGTCGGTCCTCACAAAGCTAGCTTCCGGCTGGCTAATATGCTGGAGGGAGATGGTGGGTGAGGAGGAGCCTTGTACTTTACTATCCTGCCTCCATTTACAGTGGTGGGTAGGGAGGAGCCTACTTTTATGCCGTCTCGTCTCCATCTATACAATTTAAAGAACTCAGGACAACACTGTTGTCCCCAGTAGGTAACCTCATCACAGACCATCAGGTCTTCCGTTACCATCAGCTCTTCCGTTATGTTACTTTCCTTAGCACACCCGCCCCAAAGCCTTCCCACATGCCCCAACGCCTTCCCACATGCCCCAATCTCTTTCCCACCTGCTCCTACCCCTCTTCACATACCCGACTACCCCTCCCCACCTGCCCCACCCCTCCTGCCCAGCGAGCCCAACCCTCCACTCAGTTGACCTACAAGCGGCAGTGTGGCCTTCCACTGCAACATGCACTGCCACTGAGGAATGCGAACAAAGCGGTCCACGAGAGACGACCACCACCGGGCCGCTCTGTGGTGGCTCCCGGGCCCGGCCAGGCTTATCAGACTGCAGAAGCTCACTTCTCCTGTGACGTAATCACTGCCTTACTGCCTTGTCCTCTCTCATCTCTCATGACCAGGGCATATAGCAGCAGATACTGGTTGCTTACAAAGGAGGGAGAGGAGGAGGAGGTCAAGAAGAAGAAGAAAAAGAAGGTTAAGAAGGAGAAGAAGAAGAGAACGAAGAGTCAAAACAAGGGAGCGCTTCAAAGTAGAAACCAGAGTGAGACGAGGAGCTCTGTCCCTTGTTTTACTCACCCTGTATAAGGATAAATGTCTCAGAAAAATATATGTATGAGTGAAGATTTAGAGATAGAATTAACATATGATGATTATGTACCTTTTACAAAGGAAAGGAAGAGAAACCCAAAGGATGTAGTGGACAGGTGGTCAGACGGTTTGAATAGAAATGGAATGAAAACCAGTATACGTAAAACAGGAGTGATGAACATCATTTTGATAACAAAGGATTGTTACATACATCACCAGCTATGTTGAAATATTTTAGATACTTGAGAGTAATATTCAATCATAAAGACTCACAAAAAAAAAAAATCAAATAACCAACAGTACCATCATATACGATGCAAACTTGAGTAAATTATATCCTATGCTGAAATGTAAAAACGTATCATCAAAATGCAAATCAGTAATAGATGCCACCACTCTAAGACCCATCTTAATATATGGATCAGCGGGTATGGTCATGACTAGAACAGTGTCACAGATAAGGAGCACTGAGACTTCTCGGGGAAGTTACAAGAATGGTTAAGATAAGACACACCAAGAAAATAGAAGATTTGAGCCTTCCATCTCTATCAGAAATAATTGGAAGGAACAAGCAAAGGTGGCATGGTCATGGACAAGGAATGAAAAAGACGAAATATGACAGGAAGATCTTAGACTGGACCTTTACTGGAAGGCGTCCAGCAGGATGTTCTAGAATGAGATTGACTTGGGGAGGGGGGGGAAGTCCCAAGAGCTCGTTTGAAAGAAGAGGGGAAGATACTGAAGGAAACTGAAGACATAAGAGACTACAAGAGCAAGACCGAGTGAAAATAAGGAGTGAGAGGCAGACTTTGAATCTGCCTGATGTTCGGTGGAAAGAGGTGTTGCAATTCTACCCCAGAAGTCGGCCATCATGATTACCCAGTACTGAGGCCTCTTCAGTCCCTATCTCTTCTTTAGGTTCCCGTTTTCTCTCAAAGAAATAATCGTTGAAATTAATTTTCTTTTTCGTTTTCTCAGTTACCCTGAATAGAGCTCTTATCTCTCAGCATTACCCCGTTGAGATTTATGGGCTTATTTTACTTAAGGTCTGATTGAAACTGTCCGGTTGTGATACTTCTAGGAGCATCTTAGTGTTGTGGTACTTGTGGGACAACGTTGCTACTTGAGGAGCAAGCCTAAGACTTCAGCAGTCTCTTAGGTGCCTCCCAATCAGCCTTCTTATATGGTCTCCCCGTCCGGGCATCTACACAGCCCCGCTATCAAGACCCTATTAACCCCTGGTCATCAGACTCCTTCCCTTCGTAATGATGCCTTCCACAGAGATCTGTCTGGGACTCTTGAGCGTCCTCTGAATGGCTAAGGCCAACGCCGTCTAACGTCACGTACTGCTGGTCGGTGGGGTGAGGAGGGGCATCGTGACGGGAGGGCGCCTAGGTGTGGGCTGCCCGCGCCGCCCCAGGAACAACAGGTATGGTAGGTAGCAAGCGTAGCCACCGAGCCAGCCACAACATCCAAGCTACTGGTCTTGCCTGTATTATGTAAATGGAAGTCTGCTGGCTATCTGAGCCCGGTAATGCATACATTTGTTTTAATGAACAGTAATATTTCAGGTTCATATGCATGCCCTAAAGATATCATCGAAAGGATTATGCACTGGGGGTTTTTATATGCAAATATCTTTGAAAGAAATCATCCCCAAATTCAACTACGTCAACGAAGTTCTGCTTGATGTCTTAGTGTGTGTTGTGGGTGTGTGTCGCACGGTGTCCTGATGGACATAATGAGACGGCGGAACATGAACTTTATAAACACATTCATATGGTGATCACTGTCATTGACAGTGGCTTCCAACCTTGTAGCAGAAAAAAGTTTTTTTTTTCTCTCTCTCTCCATAGCGCCAGGAACAGACGAAAGGCTACATTACTTAATCGATCAAACCACCTAACACCACATATTGTCCTTACATCCACACTCCTCCGCACAGCCTTATCTATAGCCCATGCCTTGTAGCCTTACAATACTGCTGGGACTACTATACCTTCAGACATACACTTCGTATGTATAATCAACAAAAACCACACTCCTACATCCAACGTGAGATATGTAAATGAAACCTCATTTCTATTTCTTTCCACGCCAAACACAGAGATGAAATGATGTGTGGTTCAATAAACCAATACCTTTATAAACCATTTACAGGCTCACATCTAAGACGTCAGTATAAGGAACACTGATGCAAGTGTATCATAACACTACTGATGCTGTTCCTCACTGCCTTACACAATTTTGTCTCGGCACACGACACAATACGTCTCGGAATATGATAGTACTGCTGTACCTCATGGCACTCAGTTGCAACACTTGTAAATCTAAAGGCGTTTGTAAAAAGTATGGAAGTGGGGTTGTATGTAGGGCCCGTGGCCCAACTTGCCACACACCCGACTCCCGCCACACTCCAACAGGTCTACCATACGACCTAACGTTGCCAGTCTCCCTCGTCCTGTTGCATCACGTCATTAGCCTTTGCCGTACACTCTACCTCTGCCACGTCTCTTGCGTTATGGAGATGTCCAAGGTGTGCCACATACGCACACATATACACACACACTTAGTTCATCATACATCCGAGACCTGTCATACATGCTGGCTCTGTCAAACACCCTAGTTCAGCCACACAAACTAGTTCTATCACATACTATCCCTGCAACACACACACACACACACACACACATACACTAGATCTATCACACACCCTAGTTCTACCACACAGTCTAGGGCTGCCGCACTTCCTTGGCCTAGAAGACCCCGGCTAGACGCTGCAAAGGGAGGGAGATGTATGAGCATAGCGCAAGCCACACAGTTGAGGCAAGTGTGCTGTGAACATTATGAGAACAGGTGTAGTAGTGAGGGAAGGAGAGAGAGAGAGAGAGAGAGAGAGAGAGAGAGAGAGAGAGAGATGGGAGGGAGGAAGGTATGACTGCTAAATTAGATGGCGAGTTAAAACCCCTCTTAAAACTCACCCTGGGTGATACAGGTAATCAGCTTTATCGTAGTCCTTGAATAAGTCTTTCATTCCCGGCTAGACTAGCAGGAGGGCTCATCAGGTTACCAGCTTGGGTGGTGATGGGGGGAGGAGGGGAGGAAGAGAGAGAAGGGGGCAGCCAATACTGGGGGGTCTGAACACCAGCCAAGGTCAGACCGGTCCAGCCCGTGCGGGTTACCACCAACGCAAAACATCACCCAATTTTGGAACTAATGAAGGTGATCTGATACACCGAGCGGGCGTCTAAGGGCCTCTCCTTCCCAACCCATCTATCGCGTCTGGCGTGGGGTCGTGGGTCGTGATCGGGCAGCTAAAGATCTGCCGAGGGCCCGATTAGGAAACTGCTGGGGAGGTTGGCAGTTTGTGCCCGGGGAAGAAACCCAACAGGCCCAAGCTGCGGTGCCCGACAACGCCGCCGCTGCCACAACCTGCTATCTACCCTCCTACTTATATTATTATGAGTAAAAATTACTTTACGTTCCACCGGAGCGTTAACTCTGATATCAAACTACAACATAAACCTATTCTGCCAATGCTGGATATATGTAGCGACTGATTCATGGCCTTGATACTTTAAAACATAGTTTCTGTTTTAAGCTCAGTATTCCCTCCACTTCCGCATGATCTACTGTGTGCACTCGCCCGCCTCACAGCAACCCTGCCATGGTCACGTCTCATACATAACACATAAACAAGACAACCGTGATCTCCCGTTTAGTGTTCTTACAGCAAGCAGTGATCATCACCCAACCTCCCACTCCCCACGAGCTCTTGGGTCAGTTAGTAGGCGTGTGGAGACATGGTAGACCTTCTATTTGAGGACAACGGGGGCATGGACAATGTATGCCTTGACGCAGGGGTGTACGGGTACAGAAGGCATGAGCGTGGGTATATTGACACTGTATGCGGATATAACGTGCGGCTTGTCCCCGTCTTATTCTTAGACACAGGGACATGCGGATATAACAGACGCTCATGTGTGATTGACGTTTCCAGACATAAGGGTCTGGAAGAGGCAGGTGGTTCTGGACGTACGCGTTTTATGGGGGTACAACGCGCGTCTTCCAGCTCCGGCGGCGTGAGACTCTGTGTCAAATATGGTCGGCATGCGTAACACAAAGTTCACACTCACTAACCTCCAGCGTAACGGGGAGTCTCCTCACCATCAGCTGCAAATATTTGCAGACTCCACGCGTGGGAAAACTGAATCCTAAAACAACCTGGTTATCTCGCGCCAGATGGTGCCACACAATGCGCAAGAGTTTTCCAACACTTTTGTACAGAAGTCTTTTTGTTTACAGTTCCACAGTAATCTAATATTTCTTAAGATGATAAGTTGCGAAAGTCATCACAATACAATCTCTCTCTCTCTCTCTCTCTCTCTCTCTCTCTCTCTCTCTCTCTCTCTCTCTCTCTCTCTCTCTCTCTCTCT
>JAYMFT010025366.1:0-30939 GCA_038088735.1 Panulirus argus
GAAGTGGTACTAGGTGTACATTGTCTGCCGAAGCTTCACTTCTCCGTGAAGAGCTGAATGCACGATACACCACTCTAGAGAGTGAAATTGATTAGAATTTAAACTTTCGTTTTATATATCTTCACACACAGAATAAAATTTACATTGGTACGTTGTGGTTTTATACCAATATAATCCAGAGTCTTCCTTTCGCCAAGCAATTTTTTAAGAAATCAGGCTTATTGCCAGTCTGACTTGATAAGGGAGGGGGCGGTGAGATCTACAAATTACCCCCGACACGGTTAGGTTGACGCGACGATGGAGTATCATAAATTTCATTGGAGATTTCATCAGAAAACGGCGCCTCTCCCTTGCCTGGTAGGCACTTAGTGAAGACGAGAGGAAACATTGCAGAGGCCTTGAAAACTTTTGTCCAAGTTTAGGAAAGTGTTGATTTGGTACATGGTGTCCAAAACAGGCAGAACCTTCACTTTACTGAGAATAATTGAATGAACTATTCACCACTTTTGACAGTGAAAGCAAGCACAGTCACTACTTTCGTTTATTAAATCTTGAGACAAAGAGAAAATTGGAAAAAAGTAGGGGATAGTTTTATACCCCTACAAACAAGAGTCTTGGCCTCGAAAAACAATCATCTTAAGAAATTAGGCAGCCAACCGACCTCACCTGACAAGGATGGGGGCGGTGAGATCTACAAATTTGCTCAGACAGGGTCACGCTGAAACGACGATCGAGTATCATAAGTGGCAGTATAGATTTCATTAGTAATCACTGCCTCTGTCTTGCTTGGTATGCACTTAATGATGACGTGAGGAAACACAGCAGTGGTCTCGAAATCTTGGGTCAAGTTTAGGAAAGTGTTGATTCGATACGTGGTGTCCCAAATCAGCAGAACCTTCACTTAAAATTAAAAAAAGTGAGTGAACGACATTCCACTATAAATTGAAATTAAACACAGTTCATTCGTTCATTACATCTTAAGAAATTGAAAGAATTATATAAGGGTAGAGGGTGATCTTATACCCAAGCAAACCAGAGGCATGGCTTCACCAGGTAATCTGTTCCGGAAATAAGGTGGTCTCCTGAACTCGAGTGACTATACCGAAGGCGGTGAGACCCAGAAATCCACCCTGACACGTTTACGTTGACATGACGATCGAGTACCATATGTTCGAACAGTGATGTCATCAGACAACGCCGTCTATCCCGTGCATGTTATGCACGTAATGTAGTCGACAAGAAACACAGTAGAAGTCTCAAAGACTATGGATAAGTTCAGGAAAATGTTGAAGTGGCACTTGTTGTCTAATGTCTGAAGAACCCTCATTTCTCCATTATGAAAAAAATGTACGATACAGCATTTTTGAGTGTGAATTTAAGCACAGTCAGTTATTTCGTTTATTACATCCTGAGACAAAGGGAGAATTGTACACAAGTAGATGATAATTTTATACCTATACAACCAGTCTTGGCCTCGCCAAGCAATCATCTTAAGAAATTATGCAGTCTCGCGACCTGTCCTGACAAGTAAGGGGCTATGATATCTCCAAATTTACTCTGAAAGGGTCAACTTAACACAAAGATCGAGTGTCATAATTTCCAGTTGAAATTTCTTCAGAAAACGCCGTCTATCCCTTGCCTGGTGTGCACTTAGTGAAGACGAGAGGAAACAATACAGAGGTCGTGAACGCATGGGTCCAAGTTTAGAAAAGTGTTGATTGGGTATATGGTGTTGAAATCATGGAGAACCTTCACTTTACTGTAAATAAATGGATGCACTTTACACCACTTTTGAGAGTGAAATTAAACTCAGTCAATATTTTCGTTTATTAAATCTTGAGACAAAGAAAGAATTGTACACGTTTATGGGATGGTTTTAATTTTCATACAAACTAGACTCTTGGCCTCGCCAAGCAATCATCTTAAGAATTTATGCAGTCTCCCGACATGACCTGACGAGGATGGGGACGGTGAAATCTAAAAATTTGCTATGACTGGGTCAAGTTGAAACGACGATTAAGTATCTTAATTTCCAGTAGAGATTTCCTCAGAATTCGCTGCCTCTGTCTTGCTTGGTATGCACTTAATGAAGACATGAGGAAACACCGCAGAGATCTCAATAACTTGGGTCAAGTTTAGTAGAGCGTTGATTCGGTATGTGGTGTCCCTAATCAGTTGAACCTTCACCTCCCTCAAAAAAATGAATGAAGTATATTCCGATATCAAATGAAATTAAGCACAGATTTTCCTTCGTTTATTGCATCATAAGACAGAGAAAGAATTTGAAAAGGGTAGGGAATTGTTTCATACCTAAGCAAACCAGAGTCATGGCCTCAGCAGGTAATCTCTTTCTTAAATAATGTGGTGTTTTGAACTGACGTAACTATCTCGGTGGCGGAGAGAACGACATATCCGCCCTGACACGGTCACATTCATATGACGATCGAGTACCATATGTTCGAATAAAGATGTCATCAGAAAACGTCGTCTATCCCTTCCTTGGTATGCACGTAATGAAGTCGTCAAGAAACACAGTAGATGTCTCTAAGAATATGGGCCAGGTTCAGGAAAACGTTGAAGTGGTACTTGTTGTCCATTTTCTGCAGAACCTTCACTTTTCCATGAAAAAATGAATGCACGATAAAACACTTTTGAGAGTGAAATTAACTAGAGTCAATACTTTCGTTTATTACATCTTGAGACAAAGGGAGAATTTTACACGAGTAGGGGAAGGATTTATACCTATACAACCCAGTCTTGGCCTCGCCAAGAAATCATTTTAAGAAATTATGCAGTCTCCCGACCTCTTTTGACAAGTAGGGGGTGGTGAGATCTAAAAATTTACCCTGAAAGGGTTAACTTGACACGACGATCAAGTATCATAATTTCCAATAGAGATTTCCTCAGACACGCCGTCTATCCCTTGAGTTGTATGAACGTAATGAAGTCGACAAGAAATACTTCAGAAATCTCAAAGACTATTAGCTAAGTTCAGGAAAAATGTTGAAGTGGTACTAGGTCTGCCGAAGCTTCACTTCTCCGTGAAAAGCTGAAAGCACGATACACAAATCTAGAGAGTGAAATTAATCAGAATTAGAACTTTCCTTTTATTTATCTTCATACACAGAGAGAATTGTACTTTGGTAGGAGTGGTTTTATACCAATATAATCCAGAATATTCCTTTCGCTAAGCAATTTCTTAAGAAATCAGGCAGAGTGTCATTCCGATTTGACAAGGGAGGGGGCGGTGAGATCTACAAATTACTCCCGACACGGTTAGGTTGACACGAAGATAGAGTATCATAAATTTCAGTAGAGATATCATGAGAAAACGCCGCCTCTACCTTGCCTGGTATGCCCTTAGTGAAGACGAGAGGAAACACAGCAGAGGTCTTGAAAGCCTTTTTCCAAGTTTAGGAAAGTGCTGATGTGGTACATGGTGTCCAGAAAAGGCAGAATCTTCACTTTACTGTGAAGAAATGAATGCAATATACACCAATTTTGAGGGTGAAACTTAGCACGGTCAATACTTTCGGTTATTTAATCTTGACACAAAGAGAAAATTGAACAAAAGTACGGGATGGTTTTATACCTATACAAACATGATTCTTGGCCTTACCAAGCAATCATCTTAAGAAATTAGGCAGCCTCCTGACCTGACCTGACAAGGAGAGGGGCGATGAGATCTACAAATTTGCTCTGACAGGGTCGCGTTGAAACGACGATCGAGTATCATAAGTAGCAGTAGAGATTTCATTAGAAATCACTGCCTTTGTCTTGCTTGGTGTGCTGTTCATAAAGAAGTGAGGAAACACCGCAAAGGTCTCGATATCTTGGGTAAAGTTTAGGAAAGTGTTGAATCGGTCCGTAGTTTTCCAAATCAGCAAAAGCTTCACTTCACTCTAAAAATATGAATAAACGATATTCCTCTATGAATTGAAATTAAGCACAGTTAGTTCCTTCATTTGCTACATCTTAAGACATTGAAGGAATTGCAAAAGGGTAGGGGGGGGGGAGTTGTATACCCAAGCAAACCCGATGCATGGCCTCCCCGGGTAATCTTTATCGGAAGTAAGGTGATCTCCTGAACTCGCGTGACTATCCCGGAGGCGGTGAGACCCACAAATCCGTCGTGACACGTTCACGTTGACATGACGATCGAGTGCCAGATATTCGATTAGAGATGTCATAAGAAAGCGCCGTCTATCCCTTGCGTTTTATGCACGTAATGAGGTCGAGAAGACTATGGGCCAAGTTCTGGAAAACGTTGAATGGTACATCATGTCTAATGTCTGCAGAACCTTCACTTCTCCAAGATGAACTGAATGTACGATACATCACTTTTGAGGGTGGAATTAAGCACAGTCATTAATTTCGTTTATTACATCGTGAGACAAAGGGAGAATTATACACGAGTAGAGGATAGTTTTATACTTATGCATCCCAGGCTTGGCCTCGCTAAACAATCATCTTAAGAAATTATGCAGTCTCCCGACCTCTCCTAACACGTAAGGGGCTGTGATATCAACAAATTTGTAAAAGGGTAGGGGGTGGTTTTATACCCAAGCAAACCAGAGGCATGGCCTCCCTTGGTAATCTGTTTCGGAAATAAGGTGGTCTCTTGAGCTTGCTTAACTATCCAGGAGGCGGTGAGACAGACAAATCCGTCCTGACAAGTTTACGTTGACATGACGATCGAGTACCATATGTTCAAATATAGAATTTATCAGAAAACGCCGTCTATCCCGTGCTTGTTATGTACGTAATGAAGTCGACAAGAAACACAGCAGAAGTCTCAAAGACTATGGATAAGTTCAGGAAAACGTTGAAGAGGTACTTGTTGTCTAGTGTCTCAAGAACCTTCACTTCTCCATGATGAAATGAATGCACTATACAACACTTTTGAGTGAAATAAAGCATAGTAAGTAATTTCGTTTATTACATCTTGAGACAAAGGGATAATTGTACACGAGAAGGGGATATTTTTCTACCTATAAAACCCAGTCTTAACCTCGCCAAGCAATCATCTTAAGAAATTATGCAGTCTCCCGACCTACTCTCACAAGTAAGGGGCGGAGAGATCTACAAATTTACCCTGACAGAGTCAACTTGACACGACGATCGAGCATTAAAATTTCAAGTAAAGATTTCTTCAGACACGCCGTCTGTCCCATGCGTGGTATACACGTAATGAAATCGACAAGAAAAACTGCATAAGTCTCGAAGACTATGAGCTAAATTCAGGAAAATGCTGAAGTGGTACTAGGTGTCCATTGTCTGCTGAAGCTTCACTTCTCCGTGAAGAGCTGAATGCACGATACACCAATCTAGAGAGTGAAATTAATTAGAATTTAAACTTTCGTTTTATATATCTTCACACACAGAAAAAATTGTACATTGGTACGTTGTAGTTTCATACCAATATAATCCGGAGTCTTCCTTTTGCCAAGCAATTTTTTAAGAAATCAGGCACATTGCCAGTCTGACTTGACAAGGGCGGGGGGCGGTGAGATCTACAAATTACCGCCGACACGGTCAGGTTGACACGACGATAGAGTATCATAAATTTCAGTGGAAATTTCATCAGAAAACGGCGCCTCTCCTTTGCCTGGTATGCACTTAGTGAAGACGAGAGGAAACACTACAGAGATGTTGAAAGCTTTTGTCCAAGTTTAGGAAAGTGTTGATTTGGTACATGGTATCCAAAAAAGGCAGAACCTTCACTTTACTGCTAAGAAATGAATGCACTATACACCAATTTTGAGAGTGAAATTTAGCACAGTCATTACTTTCGTTTATGAAATCTTGAGACAAAGAGAAAATTTGACAAGAGTAGGGAATGGTTTTATGCCTCTACAAACAAGAGTCTTCGCCAAGCAATCATCTTAAGAAATTATGCAGCCTCCCGACCTAACCTGACAAGGATGGGAGCGGTGAGATCTACAAATTTGCTCTGACAGGGTCACGTTGAAACGACGATCGAGTATCATAAGTAGCGGTAGAGATTTCATTAGAAGTCACTGCCTCTGTCTTGCTTGGTATGCACTTCATAAAGACGTGAGGAAACACCGCAGAGGTCTCGATATCTTAGGTCAAGTTTAGGAGTGTTGATTCGGTACGTAGTGTCCCAAATCAGCAGAACCTTCACTTCACTCTAAAAATATGAATGAGCGATATTCCTCTATGAATTGAAATTAAGCACACTTAGTTCCTTCATTTATTCCATCTTAAGACATTGGAGGAATTGTAAAAGGGTAGGGGGTGTTTTTATACCCAAGCAAACCAGAGGCATGGCCTCTCCAGGTATTCTTTATCGGAAATAAGTTGGTCTCCTGAACTCGCGTGAGTATCCCGGAGGCGGTGAGACCCACAAATACGCCCTGACACGTTCACGTTGACATGACGATCGAGTACCATATGTTCGATTAGAGATGTCATAAGAAAACGCCGTCTATCCCTTGCGTTTTATGCACGTAATGTGGTCGACAAGACACACAGGAGAAGTCTTAAAGACTATGGGCCAAGTTCAGGAAAACGTTGAAATGGTACTTGATGTCTAATTTCCGCACAACCTTCACTTCTCCAAGATGAACTGAATGTACGATACATCACTTTTGAGAGTGGAATTAAGCACAGTCATTAATTTCGCTTTTTTACATCTTGAGACAATAGGAGAATTGTACACGAGTAGGGGATAGTTTAATACTTATGCAACCGAGGCTTGGCCTCGCTAAACAATCATCTTAAGAGATTATGCAGTCTCCCGACCTCTCCTGACAAGTAAGGGGCTAAGAGATCAAGAAATTTGCCCTGACAGGGTCAACTTGACACGTAGACGGAGTATCATAATTTCCAAAAGAGCTTTCATCAGAAAACGCCTGGTATCTCTTGCTTGGTATGCACGTTATGAATTCGACAAGAAATAGAGCAGAAGTCTAAGACTATAGGCCAACTTCAGGAAAATGTTGAAGTGGTACTTGGTGTCTATTGTCTGTAGAACCTTTCCTTCTCCATGAAGAAATAAATGCACAATACACCACTTCTAAGAGTGAATTTGAGCACAGTCAATACTTTCGTTTATTAGATTTTGAGTCAAAGGGAGTATTTTACACGAGTAGGGGATAGTTTTATACCTATACAACCCACTCTTGGCCTCGCTAAACAATCTTAAGAAATTATGCAGTCTCCCAACCTGTTCTGACAAGTAAGGAGCGGTGAGATCTCCAAATTTAGCTGATAGGGTCAACTTGACACGACGATCGAGTATCATAATTTCCAGTAGAGATTTCATCAGAAAACGCCGTCAATCTCTTGATTGGTATGCACTTATTGAAGACGAGATGAAACACTGCAAATATCTTTAAAGCATAGGTCCAAGTTTCGGAAAGTGTTGATTGGGTATATGGTGTTCAAAACATGCAGAACCTTCACTTCACTGTGAAATAATGAATGCACTAAACACCACTTTTTAGAATGAAATTATGCACAGTCATTATTTTCATTTATTAAATCCTGAGACAAGGAAAAAATTGGACAAGAGTAGGATTTGGTTTTATATCCATACAAACAAGAGTCTTGGCCTCGCCAAGGAATCATCTAAAGAAATTAGGCAGACTTCCGCCCTGACATGAAAGTGTCACGTTGAAACGACGATCGAGTATCATAAGTTGTATTAGAGATCTCATTAGAATCACTACCTCTATCTTGTTTGGTATGCACTTAATGAAGACGTGAGGAAACACCGCAGAGGTATCGATTTCTTGGGTCAAGTTTAGGAAAGTCTTCATTCGGTATGTTGTGTCCCAAATCATCAGAACCTTCACTTCACTCTAAAAATATGAATGAACGATATTCCACTATAAATTAAAATTAAACACTGTTAGTTCCTTCGTTTATTACATCTTAAGACAATGAAAGAATTGTAAAAGGGTAGGTGGTGGTTTTTTACCCAAACAAACCTGAGGCGGTGAGACAGACAAATACGCCCTGACACGTTTACGTTGACATGAAGATCGAGTACCATATGTTCGAATAGAGTTTTTATAAGAAAATGCCGTCATTCCGTGCTTGTTATGCATGTAATGAAGTCGATAAGAAAGACAGCAGAAGTCTCAAAGACTATGCATAAGTTCAGGAAATCGTTGAAGTGGTACTTGTTGTCTAATGTCTGAAGAACCGTCACTCCTCCATGATGAAATGAATGCACGATACAACACTTTTGAGAGTGATATAAAGCATAGTCAGTAATTTCGTTTATTACATCTTAGGACAAAGGGAGATTTGTACACGAGAAGGGGATATTTTTATACCTATACATCCCAGAATTGACCTCGCCAAGCAATCGTCTTAAGAAATTTTGCAATCTCTCGACCTGTCCTGACAAGTAAGGGGCTCTGAGATCTCCAAATTTACTCTGACTGGGTCAACTTGACACGAAGATCGAGTGTCACGATTTCCAGTACAGATTTCTTCAGAAAACGCCATCTATCCCTTGCCTGGTTTGCACTTAGTGAAGACGAGAGGAAACACTGCTGAGGTCTTGAAAGCATAGGTCCAAGTACAGAAATGTGTTGATTGCGTATATGGTGTTTAAAACATGCAGAACCATCACTTCACTGTGAAAAAATGAATGCTCTCTACACCACTTTTGAGAGTGAAATTAAGCACTGTCAGTACTTTCCTTTATAAAATCTTGAGACAAGGTGAGAATTGTACACGATTATAGGGTGGTTTTATACCCATACAAACTAGAGTCTTGGCCTCGCCAACCAATCATCTTAAGAAATCATACAGTCTCCCTACTAGACCTGACGAGAATGGGGGCGGTGATATTTATAATTTTTTTATGACAGGTTCCCGTTGAAACGACGATCGAACATCATAAGTTCAAGTAGAGATTTCCTCAGAAATCGCTGCCTCTGTCTTACTTGGTATGCACATAATGAAAACATGAGGAAACACCTCAGAGGTCTCAGTAACTTGGGTCAAGTTTAGGACAGTGTTCATTTTGTTGTGGTGTCCCTAATCAGCAGAACCTTTATCTCACTCTAAAAAAATGAATGAACGATATTCCAATATAAATTGAAATTAAGCACAGTTGTTCCTTCGTTTATTACATCTTAAGACAAAATAAGAAATGCAAAAGGGTAGAGGGTGGTTTTATACCCAACCAAACCAGAAGCAGAGCCTCAGCAAGTAAAATTTTACTTAAATGAGGTGGTCTTTTGAACTGACGTGACTATCTTTCTGGTGGTGAGACCGAGAAATCTGCCCTAACACGTTTTCTTTCATATGACTATCGAGTCCCATATGTTCGATTAGAGATGTCATCAGAAAAAGCCCTCTATCCCTTCCTTGGTTATGCATGTAATGAAGTCGACAAGAAACACAGCACATGTCTCAAAGAATATGGGCCAAGTTCAGGAAAACGTTGAAGTGGTACTTGTGTCCATTGTCTGCAGTACCTTCACTTTTCCATAAACAGTTGAATACACGATAAAACACTTTTGAGAGTGAAATTAAGCACAGTCAGTACTTTCGTTTATTACATCTTGAGGCAAAGGGAGAATTGTACACGAGTAGGGGAAGGTTTTATACCTATACAACCCAGTCTTGGACTCGTCAAGCAATCATCTTAAGAAATTATGCAGTCTCCCGACCTACTCTGACAAGTAAGGGGTGGTGAGATATAGAAATTTACCCTGACAGGGTTAACTTGACACGACGATCGAGAATCAAAATTTCAAGTAGAGATTTCTTCAGACACGCGGTCTGTCCCTTGCGTGGAATACACGTAATGAAGTGTACAGGAAACACTGCAGAAGTCCGAAGACTATGGGCTAAATTCAGGAAAATGCTGAAGTGGTACGATGTGTACATTTTCTGCCGAACCTTCACTTCTCCGTGAAGAGCTGAAAGCACGATACACCACTCTAGAGAGTGAAATTAATTAGAACTTAAACTTCCTTTATATATATCTTCACACACAGAAAAAATTGTACATTGGTACGTTGTGGTTTTATACCTATATAATCCAGAGCCTTCATTTCGCCAAGCAATTTTTTAAGAAATCAGGCATATTACCAATCTGACTTGACAAGGGAGGGGGCGGTGAGATATACAAATTACCGCCGACACGGTTAGGTTGACACGACGATGGAGTATCATAAATTTCAGTAGAGATTTCATCAGAAACGGCCCCTCTCCTTTGACTGGTATGCAATTAGTGAAGACGAGAGGAAACACTGCAGAGGCCTTGAAAGCTTTTGTCCAAGTTTAGGAAAGTGTTGATTTGGTACATGGTGTCCAAAACAGGCAGAACCTTCACTTCACTGTGAAGAAATAAATGCACTATACACCACTTTTGAGAGTGAAATTAAGCACAGTCAATACTTTCGTTTATTAGATTTTGAGACAAAGAGATTTATTGGACAAGAGTAGGGGATGGTTTTATACCCATACAAACAAGAGTCTTGGCCTCGCTAAGTAATCATCTTAAGAAATTAAGCAGCCTCCAGACTTGACCTGACACGGATAGGGGCGGTGACAGCTACAAATTTCCTGTGACAGGATAACACTGAAACGACGATCGAGTTTCATAAGTTGCAGTAGAGATTTCATTAGAAATTACTCTCTCTGTCTTGCTTGGTATACACTTAATGAAGACGTGAGGAAACACCGCACAGGTCTCGATATCTTGGGTCAAGTCTAGGAAAGTGTTGATTCGGTACGTGGTGTCCTAAATCATCAAACCTTCACTTTACTCTAAAAAAAAAATGAGTGTACGATATTCCACTATAAATTGAAATTAACCATAGTCTGTTCATTCGTTTATTACATCTTAAGACACTGATGTAATTGGGAAAGGGTAGGGGGTGGCTTTATGCCCAAGCAAACCCTAGGCATGGCCTTCCCATTTAATCGGTTTCCGAAATAAGGAGGTCTCCCGAACTCGAGTGACTATCCCGGAGACGGTGAGACCCACAAATCTACCCTGACACATTCACATTGACATGACGATCGAGTACCATATGCTCGAAGAGAGATGTTATAAGAAAACGCCGTCAATCCCTTGCGTGTTATGCACGTAAAGAAGTCGACAAGAAACACAGCAAAAGTCTCAAAAACTATGGGCCAAGTTCAGGAAAACGTTGAAGTGGTACTTGATATATAATGTCTGCAGAATCGTCACTTTTCCATGATGAACTGTAGGCACGATACAACACTTTTGAGAGTGAAATTAAGCACAGTCAGTAATTTCTTTTATTATATCTTAAAACAAAGGGAGAATTGTACACGAGTAGGGGATAGTTTTATACCTATATAACCCAGTGCTGGCCTCGCCAAGAAATCATCTTAAGAAATTATGCAGTCTCCCGACCTGTCCCG
This sequence comes from Panulirus argus, assembly GCA_038088735.1. Classification (NCBI taxonomy): domain Eukaryota; kingdom Metazoa; phylum Arthropoda; class Malacostraca; order Decapoda; family Palinuridae; genus Panulirus; species Panulirus argus. The sequence goes on from JAYMFT010025366.1 coordinate 11,389, forward strand.
ACAAGTAAGGGGCGGTGAAATCAACAAATTTACCCTGACAGGGTCAATTTGACACGACGATCGAGTATCCTAATTTCCAATAGAGATTTCATCAGACATCGCCGTCTATCCCTTGCTTGGTGTGCACGAAATGAATTCGACAAGAAACACAGCAGAATTCTCGGAGACTATAGGCCAACTTCAGGAAAATATTGAAGTGGTACTTGGTGTCCATTGTCTTCAGAACGATACACCACTTTTGAGAGTGAAATTAAGCACAGTCAATACTTTCGATTATTAAATCTTGAGACAAAGGGAGAATTGTACACGAGGAGGGGATAGTTTTTTACCTATACAACCGTCTTGCCCTCGTAAAGCAGTCATCTGATGAGTAAGGGGCGATGAGATCTACAAATTTACCTTGACAGGATCGATCAACTTGACACGACGATCGAGTATAATAATCTCCAGTAGAGATTTCATCAGAAACGCCGTCTCTCCCTTGCGTGTTATGTACGTAATGAAGTCGACAAGAAACACAGCAGAAGTCTCGAAGACTATGGGCTAAGTTCAGGAAAATGCTGAAGTGGTACTAGGTGTCCATTTTCTGCCCAACCTTCACTTCTCCGTGAAGAACTGAATGCACTATACACCACTCTAGAGAGTGAAATCAATCAGAATTAGACCTTATGTTTTATACATCTTCACACTCAGAGAGAATTGTACATTGGTACGGGTTGGTTTTATACCAATGTAATCCAGAGTCTTGCTTTCGACAAGTAATTTCTTTTAAGAAATAAGGCAGAGTGCCAATCTGAACTGACATGGGAGGGGGTGATATATACAAATTACCCCCGACACGGTTCGGTTGAGACTACGATAGAGTATCATAGATTTCAGTAGAGATTTCATCAGAAAACCCCGCTTCTCCCTTGCCTGGTATTCACTTCGTGAAGAGGAGAGGAAACACTGCAAAGGTCTTGAAAGCATTTGTCCAAATTTAGGAAAGTGTCGATTTAGTACATGATGTACAAAACAGGCAGAACCTTCACTTCACTTTGAAGAAATGAATGCACTATACACCACTTTTGAGAGTGAAATAAAGCACAGTCACTACTTTCGTTTATCTAATCTTGAGAAAAGGAAAAATTGGACAAGTGTAGGGGATGGTTTTATACAAATACAAACAAGAGTCTTGGCCTCGCCAAGCAATCATCTTAAGAAATTAGGCAGCCTCCCGACTTAACCTGACAAGGGTGGGGGCGGTGAGATCTAAAATTTTGCTCTGACAGGGTCACGTTGAAACGACGATCGAGTATCATAAGTTGCAGTAGAAATTTCATTAGAAATCGCTGCCTGTGTCTTGCTTGGTATACACTTAATGAAGACTTGAGGAAACACCGCACAGGTCTCGATATCTTGGGTTAAGTTTAGGTAAGTGTTGATTCGGGACGTGGTGTCCCAAATCAGCAGAACCTTTACTTTACTCTAAAAAGAAATGTATGAACGATATTTCACTATATATTGAAATTAAGCACAGTTTGTTCATTCGTTTATTAAATCTTAAGACACTGAAGAAATTGTAAAAGGGTAGGGGGTGGCTTTATACCCAAGCAAACCATAGGCATGGCCTTCCCACGTAATCTATTTCCAAAATAAGGTGGTCTCCTGAACTCGAGTGACTATCCTGGAGGCGGTGAGACCCACAAATTCACCCTGACATGTTTATATTGACATTACGATCGTGTACCCTATGTTCGAAGACAGATGTCATAAGAAAACAAGGTCAATCCCTTGCGTGTTATGCACGTAATGAAGTCGTCAAGAAACACAGCAGAAGTCTCAAAGACTATGTGTCAAGTTCAGGAAAACGTTGAATTTGTCCTTTATGTCAAATGTCTGCAGAACCTTCACTTTTCCATGATGAACTGAATGCACGATACAACGCTTTTGAGACTGAAATTAAGCAGAGTCATTAATTTCATTTATTACATCTTGAGACAAAGGAAAAATTGTACTCGAGAAGGGGATAGTTTTATACCTATATAACCCAGTGTTGGCCTCTCCAAGCAATCATCTTAAAAAATTATGCAGTCCCCCGACCTCTCCTGATAAGTAAGGGGCGGTGAGATCTACAAATTTACCCTGACAGGGTCAATCAACTTGACACGAGGATCGAGTATCATAATTTCCAATAGAGATTTCATCAGAAAACGCCATCTATCCCTTGCTTAGTATGCAGGAAATGAATTCGACAAGAAACACAGCAGAAGTCTCGGAGACTATAGGTCAACTTCAGGAAAATGTTGAAGTGGTTCTTGGTGTCCATTGTCTTCAGAACCTTCCCTTCTCCATGAAGAAATAAATGCACGGTACACCACTTTTGAGAGTGAAATTAAGCACAGTCAATGCTTCCGTTTATTACATCTTGAGACAAAGGGAGAATGGTACACGTGTAGTGGATAGTTTTATACCTATACAACCCAGTCTTGGCCTCGTAAAGCAATCACCTTAAGAAATTATGCAGTCTCCCGACTTGTTCTGACAAGTAAGGGCCCGTGAGACCTACAAATTTACCCTTACAGGGTCAATCAACTTGACACGACGATCGAGTATAATAATTTCCAATGGACATTTCATCAGAAACGCCGTCTATCCCTTGAGTGGTATGCACGTAATGAAGTCGACAAGAAACACAGCAGAAGTCTCGAATACTATGGGCTACGTTCAGGAAAATGATGAAATGATACTATGTGTCCATTGTCTGCCGAACCTTCAATTCTCCGTAAAGAACTGAATGCACAATACACCACTCTAGAGAGTGAAATTAATCAGAATTAGAACTTTCGTTTTATACACCTTCACATAGAGAGAGAATTGCACATTGGTATGGGTTGATTTTATACCAATGTAATCCAGTCTCGCTTTCGCAAAGCAATTTTTCTAAGAAATCAGGCAGAGTGCCAATCTGAACTGACATGGGAGGGGGGGAGTGAAATATACAAATTACCCACGACACGGTTAGGTTGAGACGACGATAGAGTATCATAGATTTCAGTAGAGACTTCATCAGAAAATGCCGCTTCTCCCTTGCTTAGTATGCACTTAGTGGAGACGAAAGGAAACACGGCAGAAGTCTTGAAAGCTTTTGTCCAAGTTTAGGAAAGTGTTGATTTGGTACATGGTGTCCAAAACAGGCAGAACCTTCACTTCACTATGAAAAAATGAATGCACTGTACACCACTTTTGAGAGTGAAATAAAGCAGAGTCAGTACTATCGTTTATCAAATCTTGAGACAGAGAGAGAATTGGACAGAGTAGGGGATAGTTTTATACCAATACAAACAAGAGTGTTGGCCTCGACAAACCTATCATGTTAAAAAATTAGGCAGTCTCCAGACCTGACCTGACAAGGAACGGGGTTGTGAGATCTACAAATTTCCCCTGACAGGGTCACGTTGAAACGACGATCGAGTATCATAAGTTGCAGTAGAGATTTCATTAAAAATCACTGTCTCTGTTTTGCTTGGTATGCACTTAATGAAGACGTGAGGAAACACCACAGTGGTCTCGATATCTTGTGTCAAGTTTAGGAAAGTGTTCATTCGGTACGTGGTGTCCTAAATCAGCAGAATCTTCACTTCACTCTAAGAAAAAGAATGAACTACATTCCACTATGAATTGAAATTAAGCACAGTTAGTTCCTGCGTTTATTACATCTTAAAAAGGATTTGTAAAAGGGTAGGGGGTGGTTTTATACCCAAGCAAACCAGAGGCATGGCCTCCCCAGGTAATCATTTTCGGAAATAAAGTGGTCTCCTGTACTCGCATGACTATCCCGGAGGCGGTGAGACCCATATATCCGAACTAACACGTTCAAGTTGACATGACGATCGAATACCATTTGTCTAAATAGAGATGTCATAAGAAAACGCCGCCAATCCCTTGCGTTTTATGCATGTAATGAAGTCGACAAGAAACACAGCAGAAGTCTCAAAGACTCTAGGTCAAGTTCAGGAAAACGTTGAAGTGGTATTTGATGTCTAATATCTGCAGAACCTTCACTTCTGCATGATGAAATGAATGCACGATACATCACTTTTGAGATTGAAATGAAGCACAGTCAGTAATTTCGTTTGTTACATCTTGAGACAAAGGGAGAATTGTAAAGGAGTATGGTATAGTTTTATACCCATGCAACCCAGTCTTGGCCTCGCCAAGCAATCTTCTTAAGAAATTATGCAGTCTCCCGACCTCTCCTGACAAGTAAGGGACGGTGAGATCACCAAATTTGCCCTGACAGGGCAATAAAGATTTCATCAGAAAACGCCGGGTATCCCTTGCTTCTTATACACGTAATTAATTCGACAAGAAACACAGTAAAAGTCTCGAAGACTATAGGCCAACTTCAGGAAAATGTTGATGTGGTACTTGGTGTCTATTGTCTTCAGAAGCTTCCCTTCTCCATGAAGAAATAAAAGCACGCTACACCACTTTTGAGAGTGAAACTAAGCACAGTCAGTACTTTCATTTATTACATCTTGAGACAAAAGAAGAATTGCAAACGAGTCGGGAATAGTTTTATACCTATACAAACCAGTCTTGGCCTCGGAATGTAATCATCTTAAGAAATTATGCAGTCTCCCTACCTGTCCTGAAAAGATTTCCAAATTTACTCTGACAGGGTCAACGCGACACGACGATCGAGTATCATAATTTCCGGTAGAGATTTCATCAGAAAACGCCGTCTATCCCTTGATTGGTATGCACTTAGTGAAGACCAGAGGAAACACTACAGAGGTCTTGAAAGCACGTGTCTAAGGTTAGGAAAGTGTTGATTGGGTATATGGTGTTCAAAAGATGCAGAACCTTCACTTCACTGTAGAAAAAAAAAGAAAAGGAATGCGCTATACACCACTTTTGAGAGTGAAATTAAGCACAGTCATTGCTTTCGTTTATTAAATCTTGAGACCAGGAGAGAAGTGTACACGATTATGGGGTGGTTTTCTACCCATACAAACTAGAGTCTTGGCCTCGCCAACCAATCATCTTAAAAAATTATGTAGTCTCTCAGCTTGACCTGACGAGGATGGGGGCGGTGAGGTTTACAAATTTTTTGTGACAGAGTCAAGTTGAAAAGACGATCGAGTATCATAAGTTCCAGTTGAGATTTCCTCAGAAATCGCTGCCTTTGTCTTCCGTGGAATGCCCATAATGAAGACATAAGGTTACGCCGCAGAGGTCTCAATAACTTGGGTCAAGTTTAGGAAAGTGTTGATTTTGTATGTGGTATACCTAATCAGCAGAACCTTCATCTCACTCTAAAAATATGAATGAACGATATTCCAATATGAACTGAAATTAAGCACAGTTGTTCCTTCGTTTATTGCATCTTAAGACAGAAAAAGAAATGCAAAAGGGTAGGGGGTGGTTTTATACCCAAGCAAACAAGAGGCATGGCCTCAACAGGTAAAATTTTACTTAAATGAGGTGGTCTTTTGAACTGAGGTTACTATCTTCCTGGCGGTGAGACCGAGAAATCTGCCCTGACACGTTCACGTTGATATGACTATCGAGTCCCATCTGGTCGAATAGAGATGTCATCAGAAAAAGCCCTCTGTCAGTTCCTTGATATGCACGTAATGAAGTTGACAAGAAACACAGCAGATGTCTCTAAAAATATGTTCCAAGATCAGGAAAATGTTGAAGTGATATTTGTTGTCCATTTTCTGCAGAACCTTCACTTTTCCATGAAGAAATGAATGCACGATACAACACTTTTGAGGGTGATATTAAGCACAGTCAGTACTTTCGCTTATTACATCTTGAAACAAAGGGGTAATTGTTCACGAGTATGGGAAGGTTTTATACCTATAGAACCCAGTCTTAACTCGCCAAGCAATCATCTTAAGAAATTAGGCAGTCTCACGAACTGTTCTGACAAGTAAGTGGCGGTGAGATCTAAAAATTTACCCAGACAAGGTCAACTTGGCACGACGATCGAGTATCATAATTTCTTCAGAAACGCCGTCTATCCCTTGCGTGGTATGCACGTAATGAAATCGACAAGAAACACAGCAGAAGTCTCGAAGACTATGGGCTAAGTTCAGGAAAATGCTGAAGTGGTACTTGGTGTCCACTATCTACCGAACCTTCACTTCCCCGTGAAGAACTGAATTCACGATACACGACTCTAGAGAGTGAAATCAAGCAGAATTAGTACTTTCGTTTTATACATCTTCACACACAGACAGAATTATACATTAGTACAGGGTGGTTTTTTATCAATATAATCCAGAGTCTTTCTTACACCAAGCAACTTTTTAAGAAATCAGGCAGAGTGCCATGCTGACTTGACAAGGGAGGGGGCTGTGTGATCTACAAATTACCCCCGACACGGTTAGGTTGACACGACGATTGAGTATCATAAATTTCAGTAAAGATTTAATCAGGAAACGCTGCCTCTCCCTTGCTTGGAATGCACTTATTGAGGCCGAGAGGAAACACTGCAGATGTCTTGAAAGCTTTTGTCCAAGTTTAGGAAAGTGTTGATTTGGTACATAGTGTCCAAAACAGGCAGAACCTTCACTTCACTGCGTAGAAATGAATGCACTATACACCACTTTTGAGAGTGAAATTACGCACAGTCAATATTTTCGTTTATTAAATCTTGAGACAAAGAGAAAATTGGACAAGAGTAGGGGATGGTTTTATACCCGTACAAACAAGAGTCTTGGCCTCGCCAAGCAATTATCTTAAGAAATTATTCAGCCTCCCAACCTGACCTGACAAGGATGGGGACGGTGAAATCTACAAATTTGCTCTGAGAGGGTCACATTGAAACGATGATCGAGCATCATAAGTTGCAGTAGATATTTCACTAGAAATCACTGCCTCTGTCTTGCTTTGGTATGCACTTAATGAAGACGTGAGGAAAAACCGCAGAGGTCTCGATATCTTGGGTCAAGTTTAGGAAAGTGATGACTCGGTACGTTGTGTCCCAAATCAGCAGCACCTTCACTTGAAACTAAAGAAATGAATGAACGATATTCCATTACAAAAAGAAATTAAGCAACGTTAGCTCATTCGTTTATTACATCTTAAGACATTGAAGGAATTATAAAAGGGTAGGGGGTGGTTTTGTACCCAAGGAAACCAGAGGCACGGCCTCCCCAGGTAATCTCTTTCGGAAATAAGGTGGTGTCCTGAACTCGAGGCGGTGACACCCACAAATCCATCCTTACACGTTCAGGTTGACATGATGATCGAGTAACATATGTTCGAATAGAGACGTCATAAGAAAACGCCGTCAATCCCTCTCATGCTATGCACGTAATGAAGTCGATAAGAAACACACCAGAAGTCTCAAAGCCTATGGGCCAAGTTCAGGAAAACGTTGAAGTGGTATTTGATGTCTAATGTCTGCAGAACCTTCACTTTTCCATGATGAACTGAAAGCACGATACAACACTTTTGAGAGTGAAATTAAGCAGAGTGATTTCGTTAATTACATCTTGAAACAAAGGGAAAACTGTACACGATTAGGGGATAGTTTTACACCTATACAACCCAGTATTGGCCTCGTAAAGCAATCATCTTAAGAAATTATGGAGTCTCCCGACCTTTTTCTGACAATAAAGGGGCGGTGAGATCTACAATTTTCCCTGACAGGTCAACTTGACATGACGATCGAGTATATTAATTTCCAGTAGAGATTTCTTCAGAAACGTCGTCAATCCGTTGCATGGTATGCACGTCATTAAGTCGACAAGAAACACTGCTGAAGTCTCGAAGACTATAGGCTAAGTTCAGGAAAATGCTTCACTTCTCCGAGAAGAACTGAATGCACGATACACCACTCTTAAAAGTGAAATTTATCAAAATTTGAACTTTCGGTTTATACATCTTCACACACAGAGAATTGTACATTGGTATGGTTTTTTTTTTATACCAATGTAATCATGAGTCTTGCTTTCGCCAAGCAATTGTTTTTAGAAATCAGGCTGAATTCCAATCTCACCTAAGGGAGGGAAGGGGGGGGGGTGAGATATTCAAAATACCCCCGACGCGGTTAGGTTGAGACAACGATAGAGTATCATAGATTTTAGTAGAGATTTCATCAGAAAACGCCGCCTCTCCATTGCCTGGTATGCACTTTTTGAAGACGAGAGGAAACACTGCAGAGGTCTTGAAAGCTTTTCTCCAAGTTTAGGAAAGTATTGATTTTCTACATAGTGTCCAAAACATGTAGAACCTTCACTTCACTGTGATGAAATGGATGCACTATACACCACTTTTCAGAGTGAAATTAAGCACAGTCAATACTTTCGTTTATTAAATCCTGAGACAAAGAGAAAAATAGATAAGAGTACGGGATGGTTTTATACCCATACAAACAAGAGTCGTGGCCTCGCCAGGTAAGCATCTTAAGAAATTAGGCAGCCTCCCGACCTGACCTGACAAGGACGGGCGCGGTGAGATCTACAAATTTGCTCTGACAGGGTCACGTTGAAAAGACGATCGATAGTCATAAGTTGCAGTAGAGATATCATTAGAAATCACTGCCTCTGTCTTGCTTGGTATGCACTTAATGAAGACGTGAGGAAACACCGCAGAGGTCTCGATATCTTGGGTCAAGTTTATGAAAGTGTTAATTCGGTACGTGGTGTCCCAAATCAGCAGAACCTTCACTTCACTCTAAAAAAATGAATGAACGATATTCCGCTATGAATTGAAATTAATCACAGTTAGTTCCTTCGCTTATTACATCTTAAGACATTTAAGGAACTGTAAAAGGGTAGGGGGTGGTTTTATGCCCAAGCAAACCCGAGGCATGGCCTCCTCAGGTAATATTTTTCGGAAATATGGTGGTCTCCTAAACTCGCGTGACTATCTCGGAGGCGGGGAGACCCACAAATCCGTTCTGACATGTTCATGTTGACATGACGATCGAGTATCATATGTTCGAATAGAGATGTCATAAGAAAACACCGTCTATCCCTTGCGTTTCATGCACCTAATGAAGTCGACAAGAAACACAGCAAAAGTCTAAAAGACTATGGGCCAAGTTCAGGAAAACGTTGAAGTGGAACTTGATGTCTAATGTCTGCAGTACCTTCACTTCTCCATGATGAACTGGATGCACTATACATCACTTTTGAGAGTAAAATGAAGCACAGTCAGTAATTTCGTTTATTACATCTTTAGACAAGGGAGAATTGTACACAAGTAGGGGATACTTTTATAACTATGAAACCCAGTCTTGGCCTCGCCAAGCAATCATCTTAAGAAATTATGCAGTCTTCCGACCTGTCCTGACAAGTAAGGGGCGGTGAGATCAACAAATTTGCCCTGACAAGGTCAACTTGATAAGACGATCAAGTACCATAATTTCCAATAAAGATTTCATCAGAAAACGCCGGGTATCCCTTGCTTGGTATGCACGTAATGAATTCGATAAGAATCACAGCAGAAGTCTCGAAGTCTATAGGCCAACTTCAGGAGGATATTGAAGTGGTACTTGGTGTCCATTGTCTTCAGAACCTTCCATTCTACATGAGAGTGAGATTAAGCACAGTCAATGCTTTCGTTTATTACATCTTGAGATAAAGGGAGAATTGTACACGAGTAGAGGATAGTTTTATACTTATACAACCCAGTCTTGGCCTCGGAAAGCAATCATCTTAAAAAAATTATGTAGTCTCCCGACCTGTCCTGACAAATTTATTCTGACAGGGTCAACCTGACACGATGATCGAGTATCTTAACTTCCAGTAGAGATTTCATCAGAAAACGCCGTCTATCCCTTGATTGGTATGCACTTAGTTAAGACGAGAGGAAACACTGCAGAGGTCTTGAAAGCATGGGTCCAAGGTTTGGAAAGTGTTGATTGGGTATATGGTGTTCAAAACATGCAGAACCTTCACTTCACTGTGAAGAAATGAATTCACTATAAACCACTCCTGAGAATGAAATTAAGCACAGTCAATACTTTCGTTTACTAAGCCATGAGTCAAGGAGATAACTGAACACGATTATGGGGGTGGTTTTATACCCATGAAAACCACAGTCTTGCCCTCGCCAATCAATCATCTTAAGAAATTATGCGGTCTCCCAACATGACCTGACGAGCATGAGGGCGGTGAGATCTAAAATTTGCTGTGACAGGGTCCCGTTGAAACGACGATCGAGTATCAAAGTTCCAGTAGAGATTTCCTCAGAAATCGCTGCCTCTGCTTGCTTGGTATGCACATAATGATGACATGAGCAAACACCGCAGACGTCTCAAAAACTTGGGTCAAGTTTAGCAAAGTGGTGATTCTGTATGTGGTGTTGCTAATCAGCAGAACCTTCATCTCACTCTAAAAAATGAATAAACGATATTCCAATAGAAATTGAAAATAAGCACAGTTGTTCCTTCGTTTATTGCATCATAAGACAGAGAAAGAATTGCAAAAGGGTAGGGGGTGGCTTATATCCAAGCAAACCAGGGGCATGGCCTCAGCAGGTAAAGTTTTACTCAAATAAGGTGGTCTTTTGAACTGAAGTGACTATCTTGGTGGCGGTGAGACCGAGAAATCGGCCCTGACACGTTCACGTTGATATGACTATCGAGTACCATATGTTCAAAAAGAGATGTCACCAGAAACGCCGTCTATCTCTTCTTTGGTATGCACGTAATGAAGTCGACAAGAAACGCAGCTGATGTCTCAAAGAATATGGGCCAATTTCAGGAAAATGTTGAAGTGGTACTTGTTGTCCATTGTCTGCAGAGCCTTCACTTTTCCATGAAGAAATGAATGCACGATACAACACTTCTGAAGGTGATATTTAGAACAGTCAATACTTTCGTTTCTTACAAGCAATCATCTTAAGAAATTATGCAGTCTCCCGACCTGTCCTGACACGTAAGTGGCGGTGAGATTTACAAATCAATTCTGAAAAGGTCAACTTGACACAACGATTAAGTATAAAAATTTCCTGTAAAGATTTCATAAGAAAACGCCGTTTATCCCTTGCGTGGTATGCACGTAATGATGTCGAACAGAAGCACAGCAGAAGTCTCGAAGACTATGGGCCAACTTCAGGAAAATGCTAAAGAGGTACTTGGTTTCCATTGTGTGAAGAACCTTTACTTCTCCATGAAGAAATGAATGCACGGTACACCACCCTAGAGAGTGAAATTAAGCACAATTAGTACTTTCGTTTTATTCATTTTCAGACAGAGAGAGAATTTAACAATGGTACGGGGTTATTTTATACCCATATAATCCAGAGTCTTGGCCTCGCCAAGAAATTTCTTAAGACATCACGCAATCTGCTAATCTGAGCTGACAAGGGAGGGGGCGGTGAGGTCTAAAAATTAATCCCGACACGGTTAGGTTGGCACGACTATAGAATATCATAAGTTCCAGGAGATGTTTTATCAGTAAACGCCGCATCTTAATTAGTGAAGATGAGAGGAAATGCTACAGAGGTCTTAAAAGCTTAGGTCCAAGGTTAGAAAAGTGTTGATTGGGTTTGTGGTTTCCAAAACATGCAGAACCGTCACTTCACTGTGAAGAAATGAATGCACTATACGCCACTTTTTAGAGTGAAATTAAGCACAGTCAATACTTTCGTTTATTACATCTTGAAAGAAAGAGAGAATTTTATACGAGTAGGGGACGGTTTTATACCCATACAAACCAGAGTCTTGGTCTCGCCAAGCTAAGTAATCATCTTAAGACATTAGGCAGCCTCTCGACCTGACGTGACAAGGATGGGGGCGGTGAGATCTACAACTTTCCCATGACAGGGTCACTTTGAAACGACGATCGAGTAATATAATTTCTAGTAGAGATTTCCTCAGAAATCGCTGCCTCTTTCTTGCTTGGTATAAACTTAATGAAAACGTGATGAAAGACCGCAGAGGTCTCAAAACCTTGGGTCATGTTTAGGAAAGTGCTGATTCGTTACGTCGTCTCCCTAATCAGCAGAACCTTATCTTAACTCTAAGAAAATGAATGGAATGATATTCCATTAAAAAGTGAAATTTAGCACAGCTAGTTCCTTCTTTTATTACTTCTGAAGGGAGAGAAAGAATTGTAAAAGAGTAGATGGTGGTTTTATAACCAGACAAACCACAGCCGTGGCCTCCCCAGGCAATGTTTTTGGAAATAAGGCGGTCTCCTAAACTGACTTGACTATTCCGGGAGTCGTGAGACCCACATATCCGCCATGACACATTCAAGTTGATATGATGATCGAGTACTATATGTTCGAATAGAGATGTCATCAGAAAACGACGTCCATTCCTTGCTTGGTATACATGTAATGAAGTCGACAAGAAACACAGCAAAAGTCTCAAAGACTATAGGCCAACTACAGGAAAATGTTAAAGTGGCACTTGGTGTCCATTGTCTTCAGAACCTTCACTTCTTCATAAAGAAATAAATGCACTATACACCACTTTTAAGAGTGAAATTAAGCATAGTCATTACTTTTGCTTATTACATCTTGAGACAAAATTAGAATTATACACGAGTAGGGGAAGGTTTTATACCTATATAAACGAGTCTTAGCCTAGCCAAGCAATCATCTTAAGAAATTATGCAGTCTTCCGACCTGTTCTGACAAGTAAGGGTCGGTGAGATCTGTAAATTCCCTGTGAGGGACAACTTGCCACGACGATCGAGTATCATAATTTCCAGTAGAGATTTCTTCAGAAACACCATCTATCCCTTGCGTTGTATACACGTAATGAAGTCGACACGAAACAGAGAAGTCTCGAAGACTATGGGCCAAGTTCAGGAAAATGCTGAAGTCGTACTTGGTGTCCATTTTCTGCCGAACCTTCACTTTTCCGTGAAGAACTGAATGCATGATACACCACTCAAGAAAATGAAATTAAGCACAATTAGTATTTTCGTTTTATATATCTTCACACACAGAGAGAATTGTACAATGGTACGGGGTGTGTTTATACCAATGCAATCCAGAGTGTTCCTTTCGCCAAACAATTTTGTTAAGAAATCAGCCAGTGTGTCAATCTGACCTGACAAGGGAGGGGGCGGTGAGATCTACAAATTACCCCCGACACGGATAGGTTGACACAACGATAGAGGATCATATATTTCTGTAGAGATTTCATCAGAAGACGCCGCCTCTCCCTTGCCTGGTATTCACTTACTGAAGACGAGAGGAAACACTACAGAGGTCTTGAAAGCTTTTGTCCAAGTTTAGGAAAGTGTTCATTTGGTACATGGTGTCCAAAACAGGCAGAACCTTCACTTCACTGTGAAGAAATGACTGCACTATACACCACTTTTTAGAGTGAAATTAAACACAGTCAATACTTTCGTTTATTAAATCTTGAGACAAAGAGAAAATTGGACAAGAGTAGGGGATGGTTTTATACCCATACGAACCAGAGTCTTGGCCTCGCTAAAGTAATCATCTTAAGAAATTAGATGGCCTCCCGACCTGACCTGACAAGGATGGGGGCGGTGAGATCAACAAATTTGCTATGACATGGTCACGTTGAAACGAAGATCAAGAATCATAAGATACAGTTGAGATTTCATTAGAAATCATTTTCTCTGTCTTGCTTGGTATGCACTTAATGAAGACGTGAGGAAGCACCACATAGGTCTCGATATCTTGGGTCAAGTTTAGGATTGTGTTGCTTCGGTAGGTGGTGTCCCAAATCAGCAGAACCTTTACTTTACTCTAAAAAAAACCTAATGAAAGCTATTCCACTATGAATTGAAATTAAGCACACTTAGTTCCTTCGTTTATTACATCTTAAGACATTGAAGGAATTGTAAAAGGGTAGGGGGTGGTTGTATACCGAAGCATACTCGAGGCATGGCCTCCCCAGGTAATCTGTTTCGGAAATAAAGTGGTCTCCAGAACTCGCTTGACTATCCCAAATGCGGTGAGACCAACAAGTCCACCTTGATATGTTCATGCTAACATGACGTTCGAGTACCATATGTTCGAATAGAGATGTCATAAGAAAATGCCGTCTATCCCTTGCATGTTATGCACGTAATGATGTCGACAAGAAACAAAGCAGAAGTCTCAAAGACTATGGACCAAATTCAGGAAAACATTGAAGTGGTACTTGATGTCTAATGTCTGCAGAACCTTCACTTCTCCATGATGAACTGAAAGCACGATACAACACTTTTGAGAGTGAAATCAAGCACACTCAATTTCGTTTATTACATCTTGAGACAAAGGGAGAATTGTACACGAGTAGGGGATAGTTTTATACCTATACAACCCAGTCTTGGCCTCGCCAAGCAATCATCTTAAGAAATTATGCAGTCCCCCGATATGACCTGACAAGGATAGGGACTTTGAGACGATGATCAAGTATCAAGTTCCAGTTGAGATTCCCTCAGAAATCACTGCCTCTGTCTTGCTTGGTATGCACTTAATGAAGACATGAGGTCTCAATAACTTTGGTTAAGCTTAGGAAAGTGTTGATTCTGTATACTGTGTCCCTAATCAGCAGAACCTTCACCTCACTCTAAGAAAATGAATTAACGATATTCCAATATAAATTGAAATGAAGTAGAGTTGCTCCTTCGTTTATTTCATCTTAAGATTGAGAGAGATTTTTAAAAGGGTAGGAGGTGGCTTTATACCCAAGCAAACCAGAGGCATGGCCTCCCCAGGTAATCTTGATCTTAAATAAAGTGGTCTTTTGAACTGACGTGACTATCTAGGCGGCGGTGAGACGGAAAAATCCGCCCTGACAGGTTCAAGTTGACTTGACGATTGAGTAGCATATATTCGAATAGAGATGTTATCAGAAGACGTTGTCTATCCCTTCCTTGGTATGCACGTACTGAATTCGACAAGAAACACAACAGATGTCTCAAAGAATATGGGCCAAGTTCAGGAAAATGTTGAAGTGGTACATGTTGTCTATTGTCTACAGACCCTTCACTTTTCCAGGAAGAAATGAATGCATTTTGCAACACTATTGAGAGTGAAATTTAGCACAGTCAGTACTTTCGTTTATTACATCTTGAGACAGAGGGAGAATTGTCCCAGAGTAGGGGAGGGTTTCATACCCATACAAGCTAGTTTTGGCCTCGCCAAGCAATCAACTTAAGAAATTATGCAGTCTCCCGACCTGTCCTGACACGTAAGGGGCGGTGAGATTTTCAGATTAATTCTGACAAGGTCAACTTGACACGACGATCAAGTATCAAAATTTCCAGTAGAGATTTCATAAGAAAACGCCGTTTATCCCTTGCGTGCTAAGCACGTAATGAAGTCGAAAAGAAACACAACAGAAGTCTCGAAGACTATGGGCCAAGTTCAGGAAAATGCTAAAGTGGTACTTGGTGTCCATTGTCTGCAGAACCTTTACTTCACCTTGAAGAAATGAATGCACGATACACCACCCTAAAGAGTGAAATTAAGCACAATTAGTACTTTCGTTTTATTCATTTTCAGACAGAGAGAGAATTTAACATTGGCACGGGGTTGTTTTATACCAATATAATCCAGAGTCTTGACGTCGCAAAGAAATTTTTTAAGAAATCACGCAATCTGCTAATTTGAGCTGAAAAGGGAGGGGGCGGTGAGATCTAAAAATTAATCCCGACACGGTTAGGTTGACACGACTATAGAGTATCATAAGTTCCAGTATATAATAATAATAATAATAATAATAATAATAATAATAATAATAATAATAATGATAATAATAACAATAATAATGATAATGATAATGGTGATAATAATGATAAAAATGATAATGTTTATAAAGTGGTCTGAGGCTGGAAAGTCTGGAGCGTCACGGTTTAGTATTATTAATCCCAAGGCTGTGCTTAAGTCGACGCACTCTTTGCGCCGTAGTTCATTACCAGAAGATGTAACGGAGTAGTTCACGAAAACTACCAAGGAAGAGGAGGAAGAGCAACTGGAAACAGGCTATTGGGTCCTTATAAGGCTGATTGTGATAGCGGAAGAGAGTTCATGAATGGCCGCCTCACTCTTACTCCGCCTCGAGGCAAAATATAAAGTCATTAATGCTTGTACTGGCTTGCCACGTATCGTTGCCAGGAGGCATGCACTGGTCTGTCTATGTGGTGATGTCAGCGAGGTCTGTATGAGACCCGAGCTCTCACATTATGCAATGATCAGTGACGCTCTGACGCTATTACAAAATGAATGACTTAAGTAATGAAAACCCGTAGTAATAATATTTACTTGTGACGAAGAGTACTTCCAGAATACCATAATCTCACTACGTATTCCTAACAGTACTCCAAGGGCAGCATGAACTAACCCTATAACACTCTTCGTGGGTCTCTCAGACCAGGCGTTTCTCGGTGTTCATTTGTTCAACGGCGTTCGCATATATCCTTTAAGACAGTTTGACAATATCCCGCGGAGAAAGTGTACCAGTGAAACTTTGGACTGTCACACCAAAAGGAGGCGGACAGAAGGTCATCCGTGGACTTGAAGCGGAACATTCCTCAAGTCTGTTTCAAACGTATCTATTGTGCCGCATTCATCCGCTCCAGTTGGTAAAGTAATACATATTGTTAAGAGTCTTGTTGAAGAAAAAGTACTTTTGCCTCATTTGAATTGTAATGATTACCCACCGCCGTCAGGGAAATAAGACAAATGTATCATTGTTATTTTTTTTTTCTAAGATCGAGCTCATCAGATAACCTCTTTTCGTTCACTTTTCTAAACTAAGTTTGTCAAACCAGCTCTCGTAAGATTTGTTTTCTCAGTCCGGGAATCATCTTGGTAGCTGTTTCTATACTCTACATTCAATTCTCGGACGAACTGTGAATTGTAAGAGATGAGGATATATTTCTTGATTTCAAAAGCCCCATACCTATATATCCTGGAATGTTGTTTGCTCTTCCTTTTATTCTTACTACTTTTGTGCACAGCTTATTTGGCTTTAGGTCACCGGATATTATTACACCTACGTTTCTTTTTCCTCATGTACTGTTTGCAGTTTAACAGAATTCGTACTGTAGCTCGTCTTCTCGTTGTCACTCATCGACCTTAAATTCACTTGCCATCTTCGTACCCTCTTCTTCAGTTCATCTGTGACATTTTGAAGCTGTAGAAATTTATTCTCTTCTGTAGTTTTCATTCCCGATTTAAAATCGTTTGACTGATCCAACTACATACGTCCACCTAAATGGGCGATAATATCCGGGCAGGTATCTATTATTTTTTCGTTATCGATGTAACACTGGCAAACTTGCAGTCTTTCGGAACTTCTCCTGCAGCAAATGATTTAATGGAGAGAGAGCAGTTATGGGCTTAACTATCTCACTTTTAACTTCGTTCATTATTCTCGGATAAAACTTATCATAACTTGCCATTTTGTTTACTTTTATTCCAGTTAGCGTTGCTAGTATATCTTGAACGTGTATATACAACATCCTCTGTCATCGATGGGACAGGATCTGGATCATGAGCTGTATCCTCAGGGGTGAAAGCTGACGAAAAAAATTACTATTTAAGCTCTTCGTTATTATTATCATTATCTCTACTTTTCACAAGACAACAGACGATGTTTATCTAATCACCTGCAGTTAGATAAAAGAACAACTTTTGTAAATATGTGTGCTTGCTATTTACCTATTTGGTCTATAGGAGGAGGGAGATTTACACTAGTGGGGCCCTACCTATTTTCTGTGTGTGTGTGTGTGTGTGTGTGTGTGTGTGTGTGTGTGTGCGTGTGCTCGTAAATAAAGGACTTACATTATAGATGGCGTAAATAAAAGGGTTGCAGCAGCTGTTGCTCATGGCCAGCCAGTGGCAGCAGAACCAGATGATGTTGATGTATCGGTACCTGTGGCGAAGAGAAATGTTCATATATCGGCACCTGCAGCAGAGATGGATGTTCAAACACCTGTAACTGCAACAGAAATAGAGGGTCTTGCATCGGTATCTGCAGGAGAAAAGATGTTTATACATCGATACCTGCAGCTGAAATAGATGTTCGTATATCAGTACCTACAGCAGAGAAGATGTTCATACATCGGTACCTGCAGCAGAAAAAAAAAATTCTTTCAAACACTTTTTTGATATTGTATGATTTGGAAAAGCGTTAGAATTTTCTTAACTAAATAACTAACTGATTTTTCCATATCGCATCGCTCTCAAATTCCTCTTTCTTTTCACCAGTCACGCAGCGTATTTCCATTGTGTCCTGCATAGTATTAAAATGGTCAAGACCGAATACAGAGTGAGAGAGTGAGTTTGTGGTCCTAAATCTGTCTTCACCACTTGATGATGGTGTTCTAGATTATTCGGGTTGTGACTGTAACATCCTTAATGACCCCATCAATCGATAGGTCATAAGCCTTAGTAACCAACCAGTTAATCCAAATAGTTATAAACCCGAAGGCTTTAGCCTTAACCTATCTGCTCCCCATATTACTGTTACTTCCCAGCTGCGTAAATCGTACGTGTCCACCTACTCGTTGATGGCTGGGTAGATCTCCTGGAGGATGTGGTAGGTCTGGAGCGGAGCCCAGCAGAAGGCGAACAGCGCCACCACAATGAACAGCATCTTGATCACCTGCGGGATACGATGCCTGAAGTTGGTCAGAATGTAATAGGAATCATTAACGAGAATCACACAGCTTCGATGTTCGAGAAAAGGAGGAGGCATCACAACGATCAATCCTCGTGTAGGTTGTCTGCACATAAGAAAGTATGGGAAGCAGCAATCAGACGCGTGCCACAATATCCAAGCTGAGGTGGCAAGGATACATGCTCAGGAGAGCCGTGACCCAAATGATACCTACAGAACAGTGAGAAGACAGCAACCATAATAGCGTTCAGAAAGGAATGTTTGAGGAGAAGGCTGTTGAGTTAAAGAAAAGGAAGGGCCTTCATTCCACTCTGGTTAATAGAGAGGCGGGGGAAAAGCCACTGCAAATATGCCAGCAGTACCCCATCTCTATATAGGGGCGAATAAATCCCCTGTAGGCAGGGATTAGCTGCCCACAAAAAAATAGATAAGGTAGTGAGATAGCACCTCCAGCTTTTGGGAAGGATATTTTGGATTGTGGATCACATGTGGGGTATCTAGACTAGTGTGGAGCATATGATTATGGCCAACGTGATGTGACTGTTGCAAGGTGGAATGGCGGTGTTTTGAAACTGAACGGCGGGAGACGAGTGGCGTTTGGAAAGATATATGAATATATTGCGTCATAGCCCTAATGAACTGGAGCTTCAATGAAGACTTTTGCGTGGACTCCACTAACCTTTTTCTTGTTCCTGAGGACGTGAGCGTCCCTGGCGTCTTCGGCGTTGCCAGGGGTCCGGGCTCCCCATAGCTCCCAGCCCATCCTGATGTAGGCGAAGGATATGATCCCCAAGGGCACGAAGAACTGGAGGCCAACCATGGCGTGGGAGTACGCCAGCATCATCACGGGGTTGATGCCCTCCTGACGAAGGACCATGAACGAGAGTGTCAGAGATCAGTGTCAATTACCTCAATAGGAATGGAAGGATTGCCAGTCTGTCATTTTCCTCCGTTCACACACCATATATATAAATATATATATATATATATATATA
>JAYMFT010025367.1:0-16243 GCA_038088735.1 Panulirus argus
TTTCCCAATAACTATGACCTGGCTCATTTCAAGAGACGTGTTTTTCACTTTCTCAAAAATTTGTAAATACTTTCCCTGTCTGTTTTTCCCCCTTTCTGAATTATCTCTATATTTCAATTAGGGCCCAGCCTTGATGTGGATTTTTGTCCATGACTGGAGCCTTCAACATAAAAAAAAAAAGACCTTGCACTGCAAAAGTATTAGTGAACTAGAAGAAGGTAATCAGACTGTAATTTTTAAAGAATGTGAGTTAAGGAATTTCAAAGCTTTTGAAGACTGCATACATGAGAGTGTTTGGAAAGTTGAAATGTTCTTTCTTAGTGATGGGCTGGACCAATGCATGCATCCAAGAAAAAGGGAAAGTTTACTGTTTGACCACTGAAATATATTGATTTTCTTAGAGCATTAAACTGCTAAGAAAATCAACATTTATAGGAAACAGATACAGATACAATAGGCAGGTACTGTAAAGTTAAAAAAAGAAATTATATCTTCACTTTTTTGAAGAGTAATTTTATATTATTTAGCCATATCTTTGTTGTTCAGAAGTATCAAAATAAACAATGTCTTTTCTTATAATGTTCATTTCAGAGCCACTGTTAGCTGCATACCATTAACTGGTATCTTAGCCGATGATGCTAAGAAATTCAAGTTGTACTTGGTGTATGCCTGGGGAGGACCCTCTATAATGACTTTTGTGACTTTGGTGATGCATAATCTACCAAACCAGCCAGTATTCAGTAGCCTTTTACGCCCTGGATTTGGCAAAGTGTCTTGTTGGTTCCCAGGTCAGTTTATGAAGGATTAATTTGATTTTTTTTTTAGAAACATACTTCAGTCACAAATCATAAATCAAACTCTTTGAACTATATTCATCATATTTTGAAGATATTTTGTTGAATGTACACCTTTTTAAAGAGAAATTGTCTGGAAAATCATGGCACTTAAATTTCCTTGTTTTAGTTACTGATAAATCATCTTTGTATCAGTTTATAGTT
This sequence comes from Panulirus argus, assembly GCA_038088735.1. Classification (NCBI taxonomy): domain Eukaryota; kingdom Metazoa; phylum Arthropoda; class Malacostraca; order Decapoda; family Palinuridae; genus Panulirus; species Panulirus argus. The sequence goes on from JAYMFT010025367.1 coordinate 999, forward strand.
TAGCATATCAGTTGAAAATGATATATGCCATAGTGCATTTAAGAGAATCCTTCTTTTTGACATAATGAATATTGAATATCTCTTAATGAATTATGTATATGCATGATCATTAATACTAACAATATATATTCATCTGTATTCTTTTTTTTTTATCTGTTATACCTGTATAGGCTCTTTAGCACTTAGTCACCATTCATCTCCTCTGGCAAGTATAAACTTCCATTCAAATGCTTCTCAGATATTAATATTTGTTCAGCTTTGTCTCCTTAGCTGATTTCTCATATGAGGTACTGAGCACTGTAAGGGTTAATAGTCATATCATTATCCTTTAGGATAGGTGTTGTAACTTTATTGGGAATAAATACTTTCTTTACGTCCCGACTGGGTTCTTTTCACAAAACATAACTGTATAACCAACTGGTGTAGCTACCAGAAGTTTTCCCAGAGTGGAGCAATTATTTTTGGACTATTGAGTATTTGATTGGAACTATAGTGACCGATATATTACACAAAATATTACATAAAGTGGTGATGAGGATAAAACTGCATGCAATTAGTGTGGGAAACCTATGGAAGTTATTGAAAAGTGGAAAGAAGGGTTACAACAAAGATCACTGACTGGCATTGTCGAGTCTTTTCTACAGCTAGTTTACTATAAACAGTAACAGTGTCTCTAATTGGTCACATAAGTGAATTTGATCCAGACATTGAATCCTGGAGTAAGTACAAGGAGTGTCTGCAACATTGTTTCTTGGAGAAGGATATAAATGATGCAGTTAAGAAGAAAAATGTTTTGTTAGCAATTGTAGGACCTCAGACAAGCAAGTTGCTGAGAAATTTGTGCCAGTCTAAACATCCTGGAGCAATGATTTTTGAAGACTTCTGTGAAGTTTTATCTAAACTTCATGAGTATCAACAATAAACAGACTCAAGCAAATCTACTGGCAGTGGAGTCCAAGACTGGTGAGATAATGTTGTACAAGAAAATCTATAATTCAGCTGTGGCAGTAGAGGCAACACAAAAGGACGTGTCAGACACGAAACAGCCATCATCCCTGCATGCAGTGATACAAGGCACATCCTGTTGGTGATGCGAAGTTCATCATCCAGATAGTGGCTGCTGTGCTACAGCTGCCAACAAGTAGGCCATTTCTCCCATAAATGTCAGCAGTCTCAGTGACAGGACTGGACAGAAAGAAGAAAGAATGGATGGGCATTCCTTAGTAGAAGTTTCAAGCCTCTCCACAACACACCCAAGAGAGTGCCTTCACCAAGAGGAAGAACAGCACTAAGAGGGGGAGGAGGACCACCAAGAGAGGTAAGAGGACTGGCAAGAGGCAGTAAAATGTATCAAGTGGAAACCATAGAAAACCAAGAAGAAGGATTAGAAAATAATAATGGTGTTGACAAAGATAAATAACACTATTTTGAATTCACTTCAGTACTGTATTTCAGCAGTGGAAACAAAAGTGAGATACAACCAGTAAGTGTAAAACCATTCATGTGTAAAATGAATATTGAAGGGCAAGAAGTAGACTTGGAGATAGACACTGGTGCAAGTTTTACCAAAATTAATGTACATGTTTATGATTGTCTGTGTGCCAAGATACCCATACTTACAAGAGAAACTAACATAAAATGATGTGATATTAAAGTCATACACAGAAGAAACATTGAGAGTTAAAAGTATTTAGAAAGCTCATGTCACACATCATGGTTAAGGTAGGAGCTGGTTACAAGCTTTCGAGGTTGATTGGAAGAATTTAGTGTTTAATGTACTGGAACAGTTGAATAGCAATGAAAAGTTTGTGAAGGCTTTAAAATTGAAGTATGCTGGGGTATTTAAGGAAGGTTTGGGCACTTATACTGGAGGGATGGCCAAAATTTATGGGAATGGTCATGTAAAGCCAAAATTTTTGAAAGCTTGCCCACTGCTTTTTTCTTTGCAAGTGGCCACAGACATAGAATTAGATAGGTTAGTGGCAAATGGAACATTCTCGCCAGTAGAAAGCTCAAAATGGGCCACTGCAATTGTGGTTGTTTCCAGGGCATCTTTACAAATTAGAATTTATGGAGACTTTAAAGTGATGGTACACCTGGTGCTAAGAACACTTTCCCAGTTCCAAAATTAATGACTTATAGACAACTTTGGTTGGAGATAAGTCATTCTCAAAATTGGACTTATGTAGTGCTTATCAAAGGTTGTTATTAGATGAAGAGTCAAGGAAGTATTGTGTGATAACACACTCAAAGGGTTGCTTAGGTATAACAGACTCCCTTATGAGATCAAGGATGAGCCTGGGATTTTTCAAAGAGAAATGTACAATTTATTGAAAGATATTTCACACACTGTTGTATATTTAGATGATATTTTAATCACTGGAAGCACCGAAGCAGAACGTAGAGAAATTTTGACTAAGGTGGTAGAGAGATTAAATGAAAAAGGTTTGAAGTTGCATTTTGAAAGATGTGAGTTTTTCTTATACAGTGTGTTATTTGGGACACAAAATTGATGCACAGGGCATTTAGGTATTAGAAAGTAAAGTAAAAGCAATTGTGGATGCACCCAGGCCAACAGATGTGCAAACGTTGCAATCATTCTTAGGAGTTATAGATTATTATGGTAAATTTCTCAGGAACCTCTCTTCAGTGCTTGTACCATTTTATATGTTATTAAGGAAGGGGGTTTGATGGCAGTGTTGCAACCACAAGAAGCTGCATTTAAGAAAGCAAAGCAGATGTTATTGTTTCATGAGGTTCTGGTACATTATGATCCAGATAGGCCATTGTTTTGTCATGTGATGCATCATCGCATGGTGTAGGGGAAGTGCTAGCACACCAAAATGAAAATGACTTAAAGAAACTTTCAGCTTTTGCTTCACACACACTGCTTGATGCTGAAAAAATTATGCACAAATTAAAAGAAAGGGTTTGGGATTAGTGTTTAGGGTGTGCCATTTTCATAACTATGTGTATGGAAGATCATTCACACTAGTCACTGAGCAGAGTCCCATAGTTTCACTTTTATACGAACACAAGGCTTGTGCGAGAATACATTGGGCCATCTCATTTGCTGCTATGATTACCCGTTAAGATTTGGAAATGATCATGACAGTGCACATGATAACCTGTTGGGTAAGTTACCATTGGCCGAGAAACCAGCATCAGTTCCACTCCCCACAGATACCATATTGTTGTTAGAGCACATTGAAGATTCACCAGTTGTAACAAAACTAATCAGGAGATGGACAGCACATGACCCAGTATACACTAAAGTTTTGTCTTTTATCAAGATTGGTTGGTCAAAAGCTGCTGAGGTTCTAGAGTTTAAGTCATTTTATATGCATAGAGATGAACTTAGTACAGATGAAAGTTGCATACTGGAGGAACAGGGTAGTGGTTCCTCAAGCAAGACAGCAAAGTGTATTAAGAGAACTGCATGAAGCTCATCCAGGGATCTCTACAATAAATGGGATCGCTAGATTATGCTTGGTAGCATAGTTTAAATAGGGGATATTGAACAAATTATAGAAACTTGTGAGATTTGTGAAGTGAATAGACCCCAGTAAGCTAAGGGAGAGAGTTCATGTAGATTTCACAGGACTGGTCATGAAGTGTATGTATTTGGTCCTCATTGATGCCTCTTCAAAATGGTTAGAGGTGAGAATTATGAGTAGTACATCAGCACTTGCAACCATTGCTGAGTTAAGGGATATTTTTACCACTTGTGGGCTGCCCTTAATGGTAGTTAGTGGTAATGGAAGCCAGTTATGAATTTGGTCAATTAATGCAGAAAAATGAGATTGATCATATTACTTGTGCTCCTTTTCATATAATGGAATGGCCAAATGAGCTGTTCAAACATTCAAAAATGGGCTAAAGAAAATGAGAAAAGCAAACATCAAAACAAGGTTGTCTAGGTTCTTATTCAGATATAGATGTTCACCACAGTCTGTAACTGGGAGTACCCCAGCAGAGTTACTAATGGGTAGAAATCTACTGAGACCGTGTACTTGACAGTTTCAGTATTTGTGTCTTATTGCAGTCAGTAGGGTATAGTAATGGTAGACTCTTTTGGCTAGTGATGTTATCTGATAAGATAATATGCATGACAGGATGTTGCTACCTTTTAGTCCCACTGTTGATTTGTAAAGCTACATTGCTAGCATCTTCTACAGTACTTTGAATATCTGTCTTTGTATCCTCTGCACATACTCCCACTGTTCAGTTGGGTGGTTATATTCAATTTCCTTTGTTCATCCTTATCCTTACATATTTCTGGACACTCTTCCATGCATACAACCCTCTGAAACACATTCCCTTGATTTCTCTTAACATCTCATTGACAGTCCTTCTCTTTATATGAATGTGAATTCTTCATTTTTTTTTTCAGAAATTGTAAGTCAGAGTTTTAGTGTAACACCTTGAACCAGATTCCTTGCAAGTGTACCAAACATCAATATACTGTATCCTGGATTTGCCATGAAAGGAGACAAAAGTACCTCTTCATGATTTGTCACTTCAGACTGTTATGAATAATCCCACTCTTACTTATATATAAGAATAGCATATATGTTTAATGTATGTCCATTGCATTGATTTACTGTGATTATATTAGAATGAGCTATGAAAGCTGTATTTTCTCTTAAGATGGTCTTGAATGTTTGACCTACTTCTTTGGTCTTGTGGCATTACTGTTCATGTTCAATTTGGTGCTACCAGGACACAGTTTTCATGCTGTTACAGACTGGGACTGTCTTTGTATCCAGTGCACTTATTCCCACTGTTCAATAGGGTGGCTATATTCAATTTCCTCTGTTCATCCTTATCCTTACAAATTTCTGGACTCTCTTCCGTGCATACAACCCTCTAAAGCACACATTCCCTTGATTTCTCTTTACATCTCATTGACAGTCCTTCTCTTGATATGAATGTGAATTCTTCCTTATTTTTCTTGGAAATTGTACATCACAGTTTTAGTACAACACCTTGAACCAGATTCCTTTTATGTGTGCCAAACATCAATATACTGTATCCTGGATTTGCCATGAAAAGAGAAAAAAGTACCTCTTCATGATTTGTGACTTCAGCCTGTTATGAATAATCCCACTCTTTCTTATATATAAGAATAGCATATATGTTTAATGTATGTCCATTTCATTGATTTATTGTAATTATATCAGAATGAGCTACTAAAGCTGTATTTTCTCTACAGATGGTATTGAACGTCTGACCTACTTTTATAGTCTTGTGGCATTACTGTTCTTGTTTAATATGGTGCTACTAGGACACACTGTTTTCATGCTGTTCCAGACTGGGACTGTTTTCCAGTGCTTTGTCAGGCAGGTGTCATTTACCGCTATCAACAGGCATCACCTTGAAATGTAAGTTTTGTGATAATTCCTACCTCCTGTAAACTGCAGCCTATAACTATACATTTTAGACAGATGTGTGTGTGAAGATTTATTTTGAGGAAACCAAAACTGATTCATAACAACTTTATACATGAGTAATAACAGAATGAAATGTTGTAGTATGTTTGTTCATTCAATCAACCAAATACTTAAGATCAATGTTTATTCATGATTTTATTCATGATCGGGGGTAATGATGTGTGTGTATATAATGTAACTGAGATAATCTTATTGTCCAGTGCAGGGTGGGAGTCCTACACTCATGAGGCCTCCATATCTTAATTTTATTTTGTCATCCAGCCATTTATATTTCTGTATGCTGCCAGCATTCACAGTCTTATTACTCAGAATATTTTATTCATCTAATGCTTTTCTAATGTAGAAGTACTTAATCACATAATTCCTAGCATGTTTCTAATTACTCAACATGATTTTTATTCATCCACTGCTCTTCTGCTGCAGAGATACTTAATCACATAGTTTCTAGCATGTTTCTTGCTAAGTTTCTTTCTGTGACCTCTTTTTGAATTTTATGTGGCTTATTTTGAGATATTGTTCACTTTTGTGATTTTTAGTTTGATTAGGAAAGTTAAGATTGTTATACATTAATATGATGATTTAACTCATTTTTTAGATTTAATTTTTGTAAAATGCTATCCCATTACTTAATGAATTCCTTGTAAAATAATGTAAAAAAATGTGGCCAGTCAGATGGGACACTCAAAACTCATGTATTTTTCATTCATTCATGCATTAGGTAAGAAAGTATTGAAGTGAATGTGTTGAAAAAATGAATTAAGAATACAGTTTACCACATCATTCATGGATTATATTGTGAATGTTTCAAACTAAAGGCCGTTAGTAGCATTTAGGGGCTAGGTAAGACTTCCATCTCTTCCAGATATTGTCTCTTATATTTTTTCTGAATATGTAGGTAGTTATTTTTTCATGCATACAGTAACAACCTACTGGGAAAAATTAGTAGATCTGTTATGTAGGCCACCATCCCTAAGAAATGCATAAGTTGAGTGCTCAGTGGAATGTTTATATCAATGAATAATTTGGTCATCAACAGTTTTCTGATGTAGTGTAGTGGCAATAGTTTGAATACCAAATGTGTAAAATTGCCTCATTGTACAGTGTGGTATGAGATATCTGTGCTTGTGGAGCCCCATTTCTTGAGCTGTCTTTACCATCATGTAATGTTATTGTACCACCTCAAAAACATGCACCCTCCCCACTGCAGTCCCTTAAAGTACCATTCTATCCTTCATAATCTTTTAGCCACCCTTGAACAGCTAAACAGATGGAAATAACCAAGTTTGAAGGAATTCAGACGTACAAAAACTTTAAGAATTTGAACTCTAGAAAGAGAGAGAGAGATACATGATGGTTTATGCATGACAGCAGATAGAAGGTATAGATAGTTAAGCTCAAATCTGAATGCATCTAGGCTAGGAATTTAAAGAATAATTATGTTGAGAATAATTCCTGAAAATTACAAAAAAGATATCACACAAAAATGTGACTGTCCTGCAAAAAAGATTGAGCGATCAAGTGTCCTGCAAAAAAGATTGAAGGATCAAGTAATGTATTATTAGAAGAAATAAGAGACTTCTGAAAGTGATCACAAAAATATTGAAAAAAAGGTTTGACTCATGCCTTAAGTCAACCTCTGATGAACTACAGATAGACAGTAATTCAAGAGGGTTTGCTGTGGAGAGAAATAGAATAATTCAGCAAGAAAACACTCTGTGAAAGCTGGGCAATAGCCCTACCATTTTTGATAAAATTCCTGCATGGTTGCTTGTAGGTAACCTCATACTTCATGACCTTTTACCACCTCCTGTAACCAAGTACGTCCTTGTCCTTTCTTATGCAAACAACCTTACCATCACATCATTCCATGAAGTACCACAGAGCTCAAATAACTTTTTTTACTTTTACATTGGAGGCTCTAGCTACAGAGGTTAATGAAAGGGAAAAAGAGGGGACAAGGAAAAGTATTCACAAATGTTAGAGGAAGTGAAAAACCTGTCCTTTAAAAAGTGCTGGGCCCTAGTTATTGGGAAAGACATGAAAGGGTAGAGAGTTCCAAAGCTTCATGGTGTAAGGAAAGAAACAATTATCAAAATGGCCCACCTTTAAGTTGCCAACTGCCAAATAGTAATCACATGACACAGCAGCTTGCCAAGTATTGTGTGTTCTAGCCAGTGGTGGGGACACACAAGTGGTCAAGTCTCATGAGCAAAAACCAAAGAAATACCTATAGAAGACTGAAAGTGAATAGACATTGCAATGTAGGGCAAGTGGGTCAAGTTTTGAAGTTAGCCTAGGAGAGTTGATAAGTCAGACTTCTTTCAAATTAAGTCTGTCAAGTAAGGATGCAGAGCTAGAACCACCCTGGATAGGAGAGCAGAACTCCATACGAGGATGGATCAACTATTTGTATAAACGGAGCAACTGGTTGGAAAAAAAGAAATTTTGACATCTAAACAGGACTTCCAGGTTCTTAGAGGTACACTTAGCTATTTCTGTAATGTGGGGTTTCCAAGATAGTGTGGATGTCATAGTAATTCCAAATATGTTCATTGGGTCATGAGGTGGAATTACAGATCAGTAAAAGAAGAGAGGAAAAATTGTGAGGAACTTTGATAGATTGATGGGCAGAAATTGGGTCTTGGAGGCATTAAGGTTAACCAGATTTTGTCTACCTCACTAAGATATTCTGTCCAAGTCCAAGTTTATTGAGGAAGTTGTGTCAAAATGAGATGCAGATTGAGTAAGAGAAGAAGGAGCAGATCTGAGTTGGGTCATCATCATATGAGTACATTGTTATTTGCAAAAGAAAGGAAATCTTTGAAAAAAAGGAGAAAAAGTGTAGAAGACTGGACAGAACCTTGAGTATCACTGCTGTTGATGGAGAAAGGGCGAGAGGCTGATCCATCACCTACCATGGAGATAGGTCAGCCAGACAGGAAACATAGTGAGGGAGGGAAGCCAAAAGAGAGGAGTTTAGCATTAAGACTGCATTGCCACACCCTGTCATAAGCTTTGGATATGTCAAGGGCAACTACATTGGATTCTCCAAAATCTTTTAGGGACGATAACCAGACATTAGTAAGATAGAAAAAAAAATACCATCAGTTGCTCTCACCTTATGTAAGCCATTATAAGCAGAGGGAAGATATGATGTTCAAGATGTTTGAGGATATGGGCAATGAGAAGGTTGTCAAAAAACTTTGGAATTAGTGGAAGTCAAAGTAACAGGACAAAAGTTAGAGATGTTAAAATGGTCACTCTTCTTAGGGATGGAATGTACCAATGCATGCTTCTAAGAAGAAAGAAAAGTTCCTGTTTTTAAACAGAAATAGAACAGGGGAGCAGTCACAGGTGCAAGTTCAGAGGTGCACTCTTTCAGTTCATGGGGATGGATGCCACCAGATCCATAAGCTTTGCTTGTGTCCACAAAGAGAAATGCTTTTTGGACACTTTGAAAAGAGATTATGGGAGGGGCATAAGATTAGTAAGAGGGCATAAGGGGATGAAGGAATGTTAGAGTCATCCAAGGCAGAGTTAGAGGAGAAAGGAGAACCAAAGAAAGTTGCTTTGTCTTTGGGAAAGACAGCTATAGTACCATCACAATGGATAAGTGAAGGACTGGCACAGCAAGAGAAGTTCTTAGCGATGCCATTAGTTAAAGACCAGAAAGATCTATTAGCGGATAAATAGGAGAGGTTATCACACTTTCTTTGAATAAAGGAACACTTTGCCTAACAATTAATGCACTTGCAATGATTACTGGCAGTGATAAATGCTGAGTGGAAGTTGGAGGAAGGGGAGTTTTTCCAAGTTTGACATGTCTGGTCCCTTGCTGGAGTGGACTCAGAACAGGAATGGTTGAACCATGGACTGGAAGAAGTGGTTGTCTTGGAGGAAGAGGGGATGAATGCTTGCATTCCTGAAACAGTAAACTCTGCTTTGCATTTGGCAGAGACAGAAGCAATGCCACATAAGAGACAGTAATTTACCTAAGGAAAGTTAGAAAAGAATTTTTGTAAGTTATTCCACTCAGCTGTGTTGAGATGCCAATGTTGACTTTTAGAAGGGGCTGCTGGAGGGAAGGTCTTGTTAAAATAGATACATTTAGGAAAGTCTGGTCAGATGAACCAACTGGAGGCAAGATTGTGAAGCTATAATGCAGAAGATTAGAGGTATAAACCAATCCAGAATATTAGGAGAGTGGTAACAGCAGTCAGGAATATGGGTGGGATGGGCGTTAGTTTGCTCTAGATCATTTAGAATGGAGAACATGAAGGCCTTAGTCGTCCCCCCCCCACTATCTGTATGGGAGGAGTTAAACAATCCAAGTGATGAATGTTGAAACCCCCTTGGTAGAGGGTCTCGGTATGTGGGTGAGAGGATGTCATGGCCTTTTTGCAGGAGTTTAGATAGTTGAAGAAAGTTTTGAAATATGCAGAATTAGCAGAGCAGTAAGTGAAACATAGGAAAGTAGTGGTAGTTGGGAGATAGACCTTGAGCCAGAGAACATCAAAGTATGGGGACTCAAGATCCTCATGGCATGCCACAGGTGTGTTGATGTTAGAATAAGCACAGACACCACCTTTGAACTGGAATCATGATTGGAGATTATAGTAGGATGCCAGAAAGGGGCTAGTGAGAACATCACTGGACAGTTGGGTTTCAGAGAGAAGTACGATATTAGAAGTACTAGACAGATGGTTTCAACAGAAGAAAATGTACTAGGAAGACCAATAATGTTGGTATAGTAAATAGAAAAAGAAGCAGGTCTATTAGAAAGGATACGGTCATTGGAGGGGTTGGTACTACTACTGTCTAAGTCCTCTCTCTTTGACTGTAGAGTCAGGTGGGAACCCAGAGATTCTTAGCACCCCGTGATGCTAGGGACTAGGGGGCCATAAGGTTGTTGGATTCTATCATGATTACATTTAAAAAGATTATTATTCAGACAACAGATAGCAACAGAACTTATGTGAGGACAGTGTGTGAGATATGAGTATGTGTATGGAGCATTTAAGATGATAGGACTAACCTGGTTGTCCTGTTTTGATGAAACAGAAAGTAAGACCAGCAGTCCTTACATGGAGGGTGAAATATGGTTCCAGATAACACTTTAATGCTCTTGAGTCAGGATGGTAGTACAATGTTGATGGCTGCTATCAACAGCCTCCTACCTACTATTGTACCTCACATGTACTGAACAGTCTGTCATCCACAAGTGAATGATATATCTGCAGATATCCTCAGTTACCCTAATTACACCGAATAAGAATAAATCAAGTGCACCTCTGTACATCATATTGTTCAACAAATCTTCCCTCTGAACAAAACACTGATAGTACAAGGCATCACATACAATACATACATTTTCTCCTCATATCAGCAACATCAACACAAAAAGAATTTGAAACCTAAACAGTCAGAACACTTAAAGAAACAAAATTTGGCCAACAGAAACCTTTTCCATTTTTCTAAACAACATGCAAACAGCTATAAAAACTGTTAATTGAAATTAGAAAGATGAAATACAGGAAGAGGTGAAAGGTTATGAATTTGCTGATCAGAAAAGAAAGAAGAATAAGGAGAGACTTGAGCACACGTTCAAGTTTCTGATTCAACATAAGTGTTGACAGTGAACAATTCTTTGATACATGTGTAGATTGCAATTTTATGCTTTGTTGTTCCATAAGTCAGTTGCAAGAATCAAATGGAAATAAGAAGGTTAGGTTTTTAATATGGATTTATCCAGAGACCCTTTGAAGTTGTCTATAAATATTTTCAAATGATATCATATTCTATAAGGAGGGAACTGGTTTGGTATTTGAACAAGATCTTGGGCTCATTGTGAAGTAGGATGTATTTGGACATGGTGTTGGGTTTGTTACAAGATAGGAGGCTTTGCATTAATCTGCTTTTTGGGGATTTGAAACTAAAAACTGTTCTTTCTTGGGTTGTGTAGCAGAAATAGTCGACAAATAAAATTTTCTTAAAAGTAGGGATCAGTTTGTTATCGGAAGGGGTAGGCAAATTGTAGTTTTACCCAAATTTGTTGCTTTTGGCTTAAGATGAAATTGTTTCACCTCAAACATGAAATCAGTGGCATGCAAGGGCATTAGGGTTAGAATGTATTTTTGTTATTTGATTAAAACTTATATCCTCCCAAACAAAGATTTGAGATGTAAATTGGGATTATGGAAGTTACACACCATTAATTGTACCACTCCAGCAAGATGAATATGATGGAATCCCATTTTCTTTCCCCCCTGTAACCAGTAATTGCTACTGCCACTGGGAAAAGTGTTTACTATATTTATCAATTTGTGATGTTCTTTTTCATCTTACTTTTTTTTTACATGCATTTGTTCATAAATGATTGGTCTATAATATTGCGTACACTAAATTGTAAATATTATTAGGACTTCACTATTATGAAGTGATTATGCTGAGCTAATTGCCACTAACATTACATAGATAGTTATAACATTTATCAATTTGCCACATTCACTTTGGTCATACATTGTTTTTAATGTATTTTCATCTTTAAGAGTCAGATCTTCCAATACGTAAGGATTTCATAGTAATCTCTTCAACATTCTTTTCCTCACACTTTTTTTTATCCCTTTCATCAAAAATGACCACAGTCAGGGCATATTTTTGCCTGCACCATGTTAGCTGCTATAAGAAAAAAGAATGAGATTAAAAGGGAATGAGATTAAAAGGTAGGGCCTCACAAGCATGTTGCTTCTGGTCCAGAGATTGATTGAAACAATTTTTTTTTCTTTATGTTGAAGGCTCCAGTCATGGACAAAAGTCCATAGAGAATTAAGAAATGGAAAAAGAGAAGACAGGGAAAGTATTTACACATTTTTGAGAAAGACCTGTCTTTTGAAATAAGCAGTCATAATTATTGAGAAAGACATGAGAAGGTAGAGAGTTCCAAAGCTTTGATGTGTAGGGAAAGAAGCAGCTATCAAAATGGCACACCCTTGAGTTGCCAATGGTCACACAATAATTATGTGACACTGCAGCTTGCCGAGTATTGCGTGCTCTAGCTAGTGGTTGGGGCACACAAACAGCCAGCTCTCAGGAGCTGTGAAATTGCTAAGCTAATGTATGTTTCACTTGTGATATACATACAGGTAGGTAGAGATTAATGTACACTATTTATTTTTATTTCAGATTTTGGCATCGTTTCCTTCTATTTATTTTGATGGCTTTGTGTTGGGTTACAGAAATTCTCTCTTGGAAAATTCCTCCTAGAGAACTATGGTAAGTTAAAATTTCTTCTTTATTGTCAAATAGTGTATGTATGTACGTCTCTTGTTATTTTACCCTAAACATTTCTTTACCCTAGTATATATATTTATTTATTCATATTTATTATACTTGATCACCGTTTCCTGCTTCAGCGAGGTAGTGCCAGGAAACAGATGAAGAAAGATCCATCGATTCTTATATACACATATATACATATGTATACATAACATATACACATACTACTACACATACATATATACACAAGTACACATTCATACTTGCTCACTTTCATCCAATACCAGCACCTCCCTGCCCCACAGGAAACTGCATCGGCACTCCATGCATCAGCAAGATAGCACCAGGAAACAGACAAAAAAAGGCCACATTCATTCACATTCAGTCTCTAGCTGTCATGTGTAATGCATCAAAACCACAGCTCCCGATCCACATCCAGGCCCCACAGACCTTGCCATGGTTTACCCCAAATGTTTCACATGCCTTGGTTGAGTCCTTTGACAACGCATTGACCCCAGTATACCACATCGTTCCAATTCACTCCATTTTCGTGCATGCCTTTCACCCTCCTGCATGTTCAGGCCCCGATCACTCAAAATCTTTTTTACTAAATACTTCCACCACCAAATTGGTCTCCCACTTCTCCTTGTTCCCTCCATCTCTGACATATATATCTTCTTTGTCAACCTCTCTTCACTCATTTGTTCCATATGTCCAAACCATTTCAACACACCCTCTTCTGCTCTCTCAACCACACTCAAAATTTTTATTACCACACATCTCCCTTGCCCTTGCATTACTTACTCGATCAAACCATCACACACCACATATTGTCCTTAAACATTTCATTTTCAACACATCCACCCTTCTCCATACAACCCTATCTATAGCCCATGCCTTGCAGTCATATAATATTGTTGGAACTACTATTCCTTCAAACATACCCATTTTTTCTCTCTGAGATAACATTCTTTCTTTCCACACATTCTTCATCACTCCCAGAACCTTCACCCCCCTCCCCCCACCCAATGACTCACTTCCACTTCCATAGGTCCATTTGCTGCCAAGTCCACTCCCAGATATCTAAAACACTTCACATCCTCCAATTTTTCTCCATTCAAACATACATCCCATTTAATATGTCTCTCAACCCTGCTGAACCTAATAACCTTGATCTCATTCACATTTACTCTTAACTTTCTCCTTTCACACACTATTCCAAACTCAGTCACCAACTTCTGCAGTTTCTCACCCGAATCAGCCACCAGTGCTGTATCATCAGCGAACGACAATTGTCTCACTTCCCAGGCCCTCTCATCCCCAACAGACTGCATACTCGCTCCTCTCTCCAAAACTCGCATTTACCTCCCAAACCACCCCATCCATATACAAATTAAACAACCATGGGGACATCTTACACCCCTGCAGCAGACCGACCTTCACTGGGAACCAACTACTCTCTTCTCTTCCTACTCATACATATGCCTTACACCCTTGATAAGAATTGTCACTGATACTAGCAGCTTACCTCCCACACCATATATTCTTAACATCTTCCACAAAGCCTCTCTGTCAACCCTATCATATGCCTTCTCCAGATCCATAAATGCTACATACAAATCCACATGTTTTTCAAAGTATTTCTCACATACATTCTTCAAAGTAAACACCTGATCCACACATACTCTACCACTTCTAAAACCACACCGCTCCTCCCCAAACTGATGCTCTGTACATGCCTTCACCCTCTGAATCAATACCCTTTCATACAGTTTCCAGGAATATTCAACAAAATTATACCTCTGTAGTTGGAACAATCCCCTTATTACGCCTTTGCCTTTGTACAGTGGCACTATACATGCATTCTGCCAATCCTTAGGCACTTCACTATGATCCATACATACAAAAAATATTCTTATCAACCAATCAGCAACACAGTCACCCCATTTTTTAATAAATTCAACTGCAAAACCATCCAATCCTGTCACCCTGCCCAATTTCATCACCGGAAGGCTTTCACCACCTCCTCTCTCTCCACCAAACTACTTTCCCTGACTCTTTCACTTCACACACCACCCCTACATCTGCCACTCTATTATCACACACATTCAACAATCCTTCAAAATACTCACTCCATCCCCTCCACACTTCATCACTGCTTGTTATCACTTCTCCCCTTGCCCCCTTCACCGATGTTCCCATATGTTCTCTTGTCTTATGCACATTATTTACCTCCTTCCAAAACATCTTTTTCTTTTTCCTTAAGTTTAACGATACTCTTTCACCCCAACTCTCATTTGCCCTCTTTTTCAACCTTTCCACCTTCTTCTTGACCTCCTGCTGCTTTCTCTTATACATCTCCCAATCTTTTTTTTTTATGTTGAAGGCTCCAGTCATGGACAAAAGTCCACATCAAGGCCGAGCCCTAATTGAAATATAAAGAGAATTGAGAAAGGGGGGAAAAACAGACAGGGAAAGTATTTACAAATTTTTGAGAAAGTGAAAAACATGTCTCTT
>JAYMFT010025378.1:0-16242 GCA_038088735.1 Panulirus argus
GGACAAAAGTCCACATCAAGGCCGGGCCCTAATTGAAATATAGAGAGTTGAGAAATTGGGAAAAACAGACAGGGAAAAATATATATTTACTGTATCTCTTTAGAATTTCATACATCTTATTCCTATACACATTATTATAATCAATTAAAGTCTCTAATTATGACACTACTTAAAACATCAAATCCCTAATCCTAACCAGTACCCAATTATTATTGCATTACTTATGTAATAAGTATAAAATATAATCTAATACACAGTACCTATACAGTTAATTTAAACTAAGTTATAACTATTAGTAACCATCATGAAATGCTGGTATCTCAAGAGTGGTATTACCAGACTCATCCTACTTGTAGTATACCACAAGTGATGTCACCTTCAGAAAAGCTGTATTATCATCAGATGATGAGAGGAAATAGATAAGGAGCTATTTTCAACTGAGGAGTCCATCATTTTTTCTGTTGCCGATTGTACCATAGTCTTGAAGCTATAGGAGCCCCATAAAAAGGGTCCTGGGGTCATCATAACAATGATAATATCCCAAGAGAAGTCCACATGCTACCATCACCTGTGGGCTGAATGTGACATTCTGGCCATCTGCACATGCTATAGACTAAACTGGAGTAACTTAAACTACTATAATTTCCATTTTCAACCTTTCATATGAATTATCAATTAGGAACATGTTATATACCCATATTTTCCATTCTCCATGCACTGTTTTGGTAAAATGTCCAGAGTATTTACAACAGGCATGTTGCACTGTCCTTAATTCTCATTTTTATTTACCACTTTCACCTATAAGGGATAAGTTTTCCATAAATGTCTTCAGGTTTGCTCACAGCTTTTCAAATTCTAAGTCTGACACAATACCAAATGATGAAGCTGACAAAATATTGTGGTTTTTCAACTTTTAAATACAAGCATTTCATTAATGACTATTACATGAATTATACAAATGTGCATTCTAAAATGTTCACTTTTGTTTGTTCAACATCTCTAGCAGAGAGGAAATTTAAGCAAGCTAAAGTACAATGCAAAAAACAAATCTTTCAGTTTCTGTGGTAAGATTCATTATTTCTGTGTAAACGTACAGATTAGGGTAAGTCTAAGCAAAAAAGTGTATTTGCAGCACCTTTTGATACATACTGTATCAGTATAAATGTGTTTGCTAATACACTACTTAAGCCACACCAAGATGTAGATGTGTTGTTTGGCATTTGCCTGTTCTCACATGAGATCCATACAAACTGCAGCCAAATGAGGGTGCCATCTGGATACTAGACGTTTCTATTCGTTTCTGGACCATCAGGGTGAAATCTGGATAGGTACCAAGGGGACAATGATGTAAACACGCCAGCAGCACCCAACATGACAATGTTAGAAAATGGCAATCCAGGCCAACTGTCACGCTAAATGAACCGTCAGACATGCACAACCATTTAACCGAACCCACAATATTATACATTGCTCTCACCCTCAACCTTATCAACTGGTCACAAAGGAGATGTAGTAGAGATGGAACTTAAATGCTCACCATTACATAACTTCTAAATTCATGCACAAACTCATCTTCAACCTTTCCATCAACCTCATCCTTAATCTCAACCTCAACAATTGCCATAGGCACCTCATAGATCGGTCCATTTGAAAGAAAGTTATGCCACACACCATAATGTTAAAAAACAGCAATCTAAGCCAGTTTTTACCTCAATATCAACCTCACCAAATTGCCTAAAGAGTAAAGATAACAAGGAGAAAGTTTCAGCAATGAGGGCTACAGTGCTGCTCTTCTTTCCAAGAACTAAATGAAGAGAAGGTTCACGTATGACATTAAGAGTGTGACTTAAGATGAGGCTGTACCTGAGTTTGAAGGTTCGGTTGGAGTGAAAATTGGCCTAGACTGATGTCCTAGCATTATCCTGTGGGACGCCGGTGGCGTGTTTACGCCAGTGTCCTCAGGGTCGCCGGTACCACTTTGGTCCCTGTTGTCCTGAACTTCACTCCTAAGTACCAAGATCCATCCATATACTTCATTTCTCCATTCAGACTGATATTACACCGTTACTACTAAAAAAAAACCTCCAAAAACAAGTCTTCCTAACAGCAACCTACTAAGCTTCCTAATATCAGCTGAATTAGTTGACTTATATAAAAAGGTGAGTCGGTGTGTTCCTAGCCATCCTTGTTAAAATACCAGTCACACTGAATGACAGTAATCTATTCCACCGATATTCCATAAAAATGAAAAGCTATTACCGCTTCGCGTCCAGCTGACTGATCCCCGTGGCCAAAGTTTGTTTACGTGTCTTCCGTCACGCAAACATCTACCGTGGCACTGACGTCGGTGTCATTGTTCTTGAATATTGCTATATAAGTAAGTAATTATTCATCCTAATAGTCGCTGGAATGTGTATCAGTAATCTTAATCTATTATTTAGTATCTGATTTTCTTTAAGGTAACTTTTAGAATGGTTATGCAAAAGTGATTTCATCAATTATTGTACTGGAAAATTCTTACGTATTTGAGTACTCTCGGACAAAGACGTAACTTCGTTTAACAGAAACACTCTGCAATTAGTAAATTTCAGTCATGTTAGGTCATTTGTATTAACCGGAAACGTATAGATCTCAAATTAACTACACAGTGATGGGAAAGGAAGTGTACATTTACGCATCTATAAGTACCCTCCTCTAATCTTATGTGGAGGGAGCTGACGTTTTCAATCTTTCCCCTCAGCCGTGTCAAACATTATATTTGTCTCTATGTAAACCAAAACCCATTTAGAATAATTCATTGAAAAATGTACATATTCTTGTTTTAATTACGTTGTCTTCAATAGCGGGTTTATCTATAATGAATAATAAAGTGTTGCTACGATCATCGAATTCCTACAGAAATGTCTTCTGATGTAATGAAATGAATATAATGAAAATATAGTAAATAATGAGACACTGAGGACAGAGCTAAAAACGTAAATCAACTCAAAATTGTTTCGAAATTATACTGGCCACTGCCCCTGTATTTCGTCAGTTTTTTTTTTTTTATAGAATCGAGCTTAAATCATTTGCTTATTACACAACCCTTTTGAATGACTCTCGATCATTGCTAATTCTTTTTTTTTAAGTGCTTCTAAATTCAGAAATAAAGAAAGTAAACAGGTCCCATATTTTGCATTAAATTTGAGATTTAATTTTCTGCAACAATGTATCCTAAGTCTTTTTCTAAATCTATCAAAACAATTATCTTAGGTAAAGTCTGCAGAAAGTATTATGCTAAGACAATGACATTTATGGTTTTCACACTTTGCAGTAATTCCCTATGTAGCAAATAGCACTTTCGTTTCATATTGTTAGCTCGCTGAAGATGTTGTGCGTTCATAAACGTCAGTTTGCTCTTCGGTGGTTATGTTCGCCGCCGTGTCCTCACGCTGCAAGTGGTCGCTGGCTTGTCAACAACCGCGTGTTGCGACTGGTAGAAGTAAACTGACCAGCAAAACGTAAGATTATTATCTTGTGCTTTGGGGTTGATTGTACTGATCATTTGGGTTAATTTGAAGTGAATTCACTGTAACGAATTCACCTAAAAAATGTTCTAATTACTGATTATTATCGACTTCCAAGATAAAGGATGTTACATTTGTCGAAACGGGTTTCTTAATCTTGCTAGTTGTAACCAACAGGGGCTGAAGTGCTGCCCACTTTCAGGAGTAAAATATGAAAAACCAGCAATTCAGGCCAATGTTCACCGTAATCTAACTAACAGACTCTTGCACAACCTCTTTTTAAACCTTGCCTGAACTTCTCTAAAGAATGAGGTGTTTAGAGAGCACTCCTGACCACAGCTCATCTTAAACGTCCTCTTTATATTTGTAAGCGAACTCATGATTGAGGACCTCTTTGCTGAAAGTGGTGGAAGTTTCAACATTTTTGTATAGACTGTTGCTTCTAATTATTAACAGTAAAATACTAGTTTAGGGATGTCACGTTATATCTTTAGAAATATGAGTGATGCTATATTGCTGTGATAGCTAAGTGCTTATAGAATAAATCAAGAGCGTTACAGTAGGCTTGAGATCATTTTTATATAAAGGTCTAGATTGTCCCCTTATCAACACTAGCTTTGATAAATGGCTTCCAGTGGTGCTTTGTATAATTTGTTATCATTAAAGTGTGCAGAGGTTGATTTGGTGCTTATATTTATTTATTTTGCTGTATCATATAGAGTTATGATGGCTGTGTAAGCATGGATATTGTAGGATTAATAAACAAAGAAATAGGCAGTATATATGTAAAATATTGATAGAACCAATGAAGACCTCACTTGACTGCAGAGTAACTGAAATGATAGTAGGAAACTACCAGCAGTATATTCTTCTCATGCTAAGGATTGTGCTATGTTATCTGTGTGTTTACATC
The DNA here is from genome assembly GCA_038088735.1 of Panulirus argus. Classification (NCBI taxonomy): domain Eukaryota; kingdom Metazoa; phylum Arthropoda; class Malacostraca; order Decapoda; family Palinuridae; genus Panulirus; species Panulirus argus. The sequence continues at coordinate 4,420 of JAYMFT010025378.1, forward strand.
TGGCATTATGTTGATGGTGTGTTTTCATAGTTTGGCGGACAGTTTGGTTCCAACTGTCTTTGCATCCCGTAATATTTACTGATACACCCAAACTGACTTACACTCTGGTTTGGTAGATATTAGGTTTGGTGTGCTTGCTTTGGTAGTATAGATTTTTTCTTTATTTCAAGTCAGACGCCATCAGTGAAACTTTTATTACTAAGTATAGAGTGTTTCTAGCAGTAAAGGTTACATATACTGTATTATTTTGCTTAAAACAACGTCCTTGAGCTTTTTTGATTAAGTGATATACATTTATTCCTTTTTTGTAAGAGATATTTTATAAAACTAGTTTCTCATAAACAGGTGAAATGATGACACAGAGGAAGGTGGACAATGATTTTGGTCCTGGTACAATCGAGTCAGATGATGAGATAGAGAATTTCTCTGGTTCTGGGTCTGAGAGTGAAGATGAGGTAAGTTAGTGGGTTGTCTTTTTTTTTTTTTTATTTGTATGATACTTGTACAATATGACAGTGACTTCCTGTTGAAGGACTGAACCAGGGCATATGAAGCAGCCAGGGAAAACTAAAGACAGGTCTGTGGGGCCTGGCTGTGAATGAATGAGGCCTTGTGGACCTGGTGCTACCCCACTGATGCAGGAAATGATGAACAAGTTTGAAAGGAAAAAAATGTACCACATAAGAAGTACAAAATACTGTGGATCTGAGCATTGCTGGATTTTTTATTTTTCTAGAACCTGGGTATATTTTAGATTCTCTTTTATATATTTATTTGCCATTACCACAATAAGGTAGATCCAGGAATAGATGAAGACACAGCACTAAATTCATATTTTGACATAATGTGAGATTTTAGTAAACAGAATATTTGAATTTGCTCTTGTGTTGAGTAAGTGTATCTTAGGCATTAGTAATACACAAGTGAGGTAGTTCCTACTAAATAGTGTATGTACAGTGTCATAATTGCTGTAGACTGAATAGAAATAATAGATCATGCATGAAATAGAAAAATACAGTCTTTGTATGTTGTTCAGTTTTGTTGTTATAATGATGATTGAATTATTTATTGATGAATGGAAGAAAATTGAGAACTGTAAGTGCAGTGTACTGTTATTGACAGTGTAGCTTATTGTAACCTTGTATTTTCAGATAAAATATAGGGTGAAGAGACTTGGTAATGAGTCTGATTTTTATAACGATTTTGCCTTTGTGGAATCTGTCAAGGATTATCAGAAAGATACTTGGGATGAAGTTCTTAAATATATGAAACCAAAAAGTACAACAAGTGTCAGTGAAAAAATTGCCAAGATACGTTTGGAGCAAAAAGAGGAAAAAAAGGTATGTATTTATGAATTTTAGATTTTCGTAAAATGGTAAAATGTTCAGTATGAAATCCTCTCTGCCACTAATGATGACTTTTTTTTTTTTTTCCCTGCCCCAGCCATCAGTTCTACTTAATGTTACACATTTAATTCTATTATCACTTCACTGTTATTAATTTTTTCCCTCCTCTCTAGTCTGTCCTGAGAGCAGGAGACATTCCATTAGATATCTTGAAGAGAATTGGGGGTTTGGATCTACCAACCCTCGTTATTTCTGTTAGGGAAACACTTACTTCCACGCCCTTCACTAACCACAAATACGTGATTGTGGCAGCTTGCTCATTTTGGGTACACACTCAGCCAAACTGCTGATGTTATTGACTCTTTTGGTCCCAGCCTCCAGCAGCACAGAGTTATGATGGATTGTCTACTGCCAACATGCCTGTTGCTTGCTGCCACATGACTTTTTCCTTCCCATAGATTAATAGCTTTTTTCTTTTTTACATCTGTTATTTACTTAATGAGAGAATGGAGTATTGTATAATGAGATAATGGTGTATTTTATGTGTGTTGGGCCTCACACTTTAGCAATCTCTACCCACAAATCCTTCCTCAGCTTGCAAATATAGCACTGGAAACACATATATAGTGAACTGACCAACAATCACTTCCTAGCTCAGTCTTAAATACCATCCCACCAGACATACACACATCTGAAACCACACTCCTCCAGACAATCATGAGTCACACTTTTGAGGAGGCAAAGGTACTGGGAGCAGTGAGGAATGTTTGGAAAGAGAGGTCACTATCTGGAAGGGCAAAACTTGGTATCCTTGAAGGTATAGTAGTTCCAATGATGTATGGATATGAGGCATGGGCTGTAAATGAAAATGCACAGAAGAGTGTGCATATGTTGGAAATTAAATGTTTGAGGACAATATTTGGTGTGAGGAAAGTTGATCGAGTAAGTAATTATAAGGTAAGAGAGAGGTGTGGAAATAAAAAGAGTATGATAGAGAGAGCTGAAGAGGATGTGCTGGAAGCTTCACTGAGAATAGCCTGTTTAGTTTTCCTTTTGTTATATGATCTGTTGTTTCCAATTTTTTAACATAGCCATCAGATTATTGTCTCCCTGGCCAAGGGAACTAAGGCATCTTTCCATGTCAATCCTCATTTGTAGCAAAGAGCAAAGTGTGTAGTATAGTACAACCAACTCTGTGGATTGCTTTGAAGTTGGTTAACCTCATGTAAAGTGTGTTTACCTGGCATCTGCACTTCAGAATGCTTCTTCTGCCCTGAGAGATGCCCATTGTGTTGGAAGTGGACTATAGCTTAATGCTGCTGGCATGCTTTTTGATCTTTGGCCATTTCTTCAGTCTGTCATATTCAAGAAAAGGGCAGATCTTGTGAAAGCCCACTTTTTGAGATTTGACCATAGAAGTTCCCAAGTTCCCCTGTTTTTTCATAAACTGATCAGCAATAGATGGAGGACCATAGGCTTAGAACAATTGGTGCCTCACCCCTCAACATGTATATTGCTAGACAACCAGAGGTTGTTCCAGACTGTGTACAGACTGACCCATACAATCATGGACTTATGGAGTCCTCCTGTGGTTTCTCTTTCATCTGAAAGAAAAGGTTGTCCTTTTAACCCTAATCTCAGTGTTAAAGATTCATTTGTTGGACTCAGTGGAGATTAAGAATAATTGTAATCTTTTTGAAATTGCACCTCATAGCTGCAAGGATTTTTCATCTGTTCCTCACTTCCATTTTCTCCTTCAGAGGAAGTCTTGAGGCCCTTCTGATGGGTCAAGATCTCCTTCCAGACCCTCATAAGTCATAGGTTTGTTCCCTTTCTGTTTGGTTGGAGGACTGACATAGGCATTATATAATGATGGAGCATCAGCAGAATCTATTTTTAGGGACAAGTTTGTCAAGAAGAATTGAACCTTCTTCATAAATTTTGATGGTCAGTTCAGTCCTGGCTCCACTTGTTGCATGGTGTTCTTATACTGCTGTTAGGCAACAGTTCACATGGAGTACAGTTTTGGTTGTTTTTAAGTTTCTTGCTACCTCCTTCTTCCCCCTGAAAGGAAACCCTGTTTGATGCTAGACTAGTGTTCATAATAATCATGTGGAAGATTCTCTTATTCTTTTCATAATGTAATGTACCCATTACTAACAGTGAAAGAATGCTTCATTTATATTGTAGCAAAAGCATTGTCCAGAATTACTCTGTAGTTGTCTTGAATCTCATAAAGAAGACTCAGAAATTTGGTTAAAGATGTATCGACCAAAGTATATGGAAAAATCTTCAGTTGTCACCATGTGGTAAGAATGGCAAAATCCCTGTTAGATGTTGACTCAAAAAAGGATATAGAGAAAATGTTTGTGGTAAAGGTAGATATTATAGATATATTTAGGAAATGGTCCCTCTCTGAATTGATACTTTGTGTGATATAAATATTATTTCCTTTTTCAGAAAAAGAAACAGGAGAATGATGTTGACAAAGATGGTGGTGAAGAGATAAAGGAAGAACTAGATGACAGTGATATTTCCTCTGACATAGAAGAGGTTTCTGAGGAAGAATTTCTACCAGATGTAACTACACATGGTAATTATGATTGTCCATGGTTCAGCATAGGCTAAAATGATATTTTCATGGCTTGGACATCATTGGTGAGAGGCATGGTTTGGACAGAATGACTCGAATTGATGTTGCATATGGAGGAAAACTTGCCGGCAGTGAGCTCAGCTAGTTGTCAAGGTAGATAATGGTATAGTCTGTGAAGTGTCTCTGTGGATAGTAGGCTGTGGTTTCAGTGCATTGTACATGACAGGTGAAGGGTGAATGTGCACAATTTAGGCAAATGTTTGTTATTTCCTGATGCTTCCTCACTAAGGCAGGAGATGCCGTTTGATGCAAAAGAAATATTCTACCTGTGTTCTACACAGTGTGCTTATCCTTGTTGTGTCATATTCTAGTTGAAGCCAGCTACCTGCTATATGTTGTTAGATTTTTATGGATAAATGGAATACCTGTGTTCAGTGTATAGGTGATTGGTGAATACAAGTACCAGTACAGGTGAAAAGAGGAGACTGTATGAAACTGCAAGATCTGTTGATCAGACTGTAAAGAAGGAAGAATGAGATAATTTAAGACTGGCCCCGAGCTTGACTTGCAAGATGGTACAAAGTTGATGTACAGTTCATGTTTAGGATACCATAAATGGGCAGCACAGCCTGAATATGCTGACAGTGATAATGAAGGAATACAGAAGATCCTTATTTCAGTATTCCATAATTGTTTTTTTATGGCAATTCCGCTGCTTTATGAGATGCTGAAATCAAAGAAAAAAATATCATTTTGACAAGGTGCCAAAATATGACAGATATGCTGAATTAACCCAAGCGGATGAATACAAGGCTTAGGAAGGAAGTACATCACCTGAGCTCCCCTGTACCTCAGAACCATTGCTAACCACTTTAAGAAATTTAATGGAACTTCTTTTTGGGCTAAGTAAACACCTACAAAGCTGTTTTTCTTTTATTTTTTCTTTTATACCCCTTTGAAAATTTGTCTCTCTTAATTTGGCTTATAGCTTAATTTTGTTAAAGTAGAGCCCCATATATGCTAAATTAGGGGAAGAATTGGTGCCCTAATCATTCTCATCATTGGTTTTTCTTTCCATGCCTTGAAAGTCCAGATGATCATATCCTCCATCCACAGTTGCATTGTGCAGGTGATGCTGTGCTGTTTGCGGAATCTGACAGGAATAGTTGGATCAGATGACATACTGTTTCACCATATGTTGGAGGGGGTTACCAAAACTGGAAGTGAATAAAACTAAAACACTAGATTTGAAAAGGATGAGAAATTGAATTGTAGTACCAGTTTAAATGAAGAGCTGGAAGTTACCGATGAGTTTAGATATCCAGGAATAAAATTCAGTAAGGATGGTAGAGGAATGGCTGAAGTTGAAAGAAGATTCATACATAGATGAAAAATTGGAGATGCAATGAAAGCTCTGGTGAATGGAAAAAGAATTAGAATAAATGTGCAAGAAGCTTGCGAGAAGTATGTGTTTGAACTTTGATGTAAGGATGTGAAACCTTAGTTTATGCAGGTTAGGTTAGGATGGAAAATGAGAGCAGTAGAGATGAACAACTTGTATAATACAGATAGAAGAATGAAGGCAGTTGAAATAAGGAATAAGTAAGTAAGTAAGATATGTACAGTGTAGAAAACATAAGAAAGGTGCATGGATGAAGATCATTTGGGATGGTATGACCATGTAGAATGTACGATAAAGGGTAGGTTGGTCATGAAAATATAGGTACAGTTGAAGTTAAAAGGAGGAAAGATGCACCATGGAGAAGATGGGTAGAAACAATGAGAGAGATGATTAGTGCTTGGGACATTTCAGAGAAAGATGTCAAAGGAATGACTGGGGACTGGGTGCAATGGGTGCATTTTGTTTATTGAGGTGGTGTGAATGGAGCTGCTGGTGACACTTGAAAAATCATCATAGTGAACAAAGTGAAAAAGAAGAACTTATGCATGTACGGATGTCCATGTTTCACTTTACACATTGGGTATGGTTTGAGGATTTCATAAATTAGGTGTATCTGATCCACTCCGCAAATTTTTGGGATGAGTTAATAATGAGAGATATGCAGCCTTTCTACCTGAGTTATCCACACCCGGCTTTTCCCATTTTTCATTTCTTTAACTTTCTTTACAATCTCTTCCATTGTTACATTTCCATCGTCCATACCTTTCAGTACTTCATCATTTGCATTTGTTTTGTTACCTTAACTGGTAATATTTAAAAGCTCACAGATGAACTCTTTCCATGTCTTTTTTTTTTTTTTTTACCTGGATTATTTTAATCAATTTATTACACCCAAGGGCGTCAAACCAATATAATTACAGTGATAAAATTTAAAATGTATTTGTGCCACACAGGGCACTTAAAGTGTGCTGGTGCACGACACCCAGATTTAACACCCGCCAAAGTGCGGGTGGCGAATAAGAACCAGATCTAAGTTTTTGTGTATCATGAGATGTTGACATATTGTGGAGAGTGACTGTCTGACCCTGCGGCAGCATGTCATATTTTTTATTTTTTTGTAATAAAACTGGACAGAGTGAGCTAAGAAACACCACAAGAGATTACCTGGATGAGCAAGGTAGTGCCAGGAACAGATGAAGAAAGGCCTCATTTGCTCACATCCATCCTCTCTTTGTCATATGTAATGCACTGAAACCACAGCCCCCTCTCCACAGTCATGCCTCACAGATCTTTCCATGGTTTCCCCTGGCTGCACTATATGCCCTGCTTCAGTCCATAGACAGCATATCACCACCTGTATTCCATATTGCTTCAGTTCACTCTATCATATGCATGTCTTTCACTCTTCTACTTGTTCAACCCCTGAGCAATATAATATATCATACATGACTGAGCTTTAGAGTAAGAAATCGTCTCTTGGCACCTTTCACTGTTCCTTCCTTTTAGGAAGCATTACAGGAGGGGATGATTTCCAGCCCCTTTTAGTTGTCTTCTAGGACATGTAGGAGATAGCTGGAAAGTATTCTGTCCCCCCTATCCCCAAGGATATATATATCTACCTACTAAGCTTCCTGCCCCAGAAGCTCCTTCCTTCTTTTACAGGGCCCATGCTGCTCTCAGGAAGCTGGTCACATCTGCTTGGTGGGATCACAGGTCAAAAAGTATATAATGCTGTGTGTATGTATATATTGGGTAAGTGTTTAGTGTCTTCACTGTAGTGGTTGCATCATGGCCATAAAGGATCTTGGGATATGATGAAATGGTGTCTGGTATTGTTGATACAGGTGATGTTCAGAATGTAGACAAGAAAATGTAACTCAAACATGCTTGGGAAGTGTGGTTTCAGAGTGTTGCATGACTGGTGGGATGGTGTTGAACACTGTTGGTAGGGCAGCTGCTTAGTACTTATGGATTATTTCAGTGTGTATATATGTTTTGTCTGTGTTGTGTTGTGTTGGTGATAGGGAAATCTTTTAGTATAGGCTGCTGAAGTGTGAAGCAGGGGTAAGAAGTTTATTTCTTCTCTTGGGTTGGTGGTTAGTGAGTGAATATGGCCTTGTTATTGTGTCAGTTTCAGGTGCTGCTCTGCACCACTTTTCTTTTCTTTTTTTTTTTTTTTTTTTTTTTTTTTTTTTTTTTTTTTTTTTTTTTTTTAATGATGACGTAGTCTCATCTGCTTGTAAAAGGTGGCTTTCTGGATAATGATTATTTGGTTACTGTAATTGTAGACTTATAAGTAGAATGTGTATCCATAACTCCTGATAACTAGATTAGTAATTGAAATCTCCCTCATGTTCATGTTAATGATTTTCAATTTATACTTCAACCTAACTGTTTCATTTTATGAACTGTCAGTAGGATTTAGTCGTAGTAACTCACGCAGACTTCCTTTGTCAACAGATCAGCTAAAACTACGTGAGGATGAAGTAAGAAGAAAGGCAAAAAGAAGGGATCGGCAGGTGACAATTAAGAAATCATCAAAAGAAATTGAGCAAGAAGAAGCAGATGCCAAGTTCTTTGAAGATGCACCTCCTTGTGTAGCTGACACTACTTTCTTAGAAATGAATATCTCAAGATCGTTACTTAAAGTAAGTAATTGGAAATAATACTCAAATTATTAGGTATAAAGGGGAAGGCCAAATATAGTGAGAAATTTGAAGAGAAACTTGTATGTAGGACTGAATAGATAACATTGGGGATATGATTGGGAGATTTAAGATCACATCAGTAGCAAGTTAAATAGCAGGTTGGATTTATGAATGTCCTTTTCAGTACTGGTGAGATGTTTATTAAGAAAGTGTTGCTGTTTTGTTACCTTGGTCTACTGCTAAATCAGGAGTAGAGAAGGGATATATGACATGTTTCACAGCTCCCTATAAGAGAGGGGGAGATATAGATTATGTTTCAATGTTTTTCGTTTGTTTTTCATATGTGTAACATATGCAGGCACAAGCTTAATGGTAACTAATATGAGTGTTTTTGGAAATATTGGACATTTCATGCAACAAGTCAGTGTAAGGGAGATTAACTGGTAAGTGTAGGGGGGATATTGAAGGATTTGATTAATTATCTTGAGCTTAAATTCACTGTCTACTTTCATTGAATATACAGGTACACTGTTGGTGCTGAATAACATAAGTTTGGAAAGATTACACTTCACACTGCAGTACTAATAAGTGTGTGGATAGCAAGTGGCTGGCACATGTAGGATGGATATTGGAGGTGTTTTTCTGTAGACTATTCTAGTTCTTTATCTGTCATCTGTTACCAAACCCCTTCATCACCCTAGAATTAAATAAAGAGAAAATAAATTGTGGTTTTTATGTAATTTCTTGTACAAATGTGAGGTCAGTTGGGGCAGCTCCTGCCAGGCCTCCCTCCACCCTCCTTATGTGGTCCCCTAAAGTCTCTCTCTAAGTCACCTATATTCTTACACTTATTATGTCATTCTTTTTAACTTTCCTCACAAACTGGTCCACATCATAAGCGTTTCTCCTAATAACTTAGTCATCTGGCAACATTTATATATTCTGTGGGGTTAGTGTGTATGCATGATGGAATTTATAATGGTGGTTGTTGGGTTGCTAAGGAGAGCAGATTTTTTTTTTTCCCTTCTCATCAATGGAAGAAACTTCTATGGGCCACTGATGATACAATAAGTCAGCTAGATATTTAAGAAAAATGGGAAAAGTAAGAACATCAGTTGATGTAGGCCACCAAATCCAAAGAGAACACCAATTGATGTCAACCACCATGTAAGGGTTAATAGACATATGGTTTCTTCAAGATCTGTGTAGCTGGAGAAGCTGCCAGTGCTGAATGGAATTAAAACTCCTTTGTCTTATTAAGTCCCCAGCAATAGCCTCTCTTCAGTCACACAAGGATTGGATCTTATGGTACCTCATTCTTTTGTCACACTGCAAAGCTTTGGATTTTCTTCCTTCTTTCATCACTGTGTCTTCCTATAACCTTTCCTCTTTCAAGATTCACATCGACAAAAACCTGTGCCTAGGATAATCTCACTACATTTTTTTCTGAAATAAACTGAAATGATTTTACTTTTTCATCTAACATGGCTGCAGTTGGAGCATACATTTTTCTTTACTGTTTTATCTGCTATGCAAAAGAAAAAAGTTTATATTATAATGTTTATAATAGTCCACTTTTGATGTTTGATTACATTGCAGTGACATGTTCATGACAAATTTTGATGCTTTGGTAACAGTTATAATGAAAATATTTAATGGTGCTTGATAAATGTATCTTGCAGGCAATTGACAGCTTGGGGTATGATAAACCTACACCCATACAATCAGCAACAATTCCTGTAGCACTTCAAGGTCGTGATATTTGTGGTTGTGCTTCAACTGGCACAGGCAAAACAGCTGCATACATGATTCCTATTCTGGAACGATTGCTCTATAAACCAAAGGAAGATATTGTAACAAGAGTACTAGTTTTAGTGCCTACTCGAGAACTAGGTGTCCAGGTAAGAACTTTGAAAATACTTGCACATTAGTCCATGTGTTCTTTATCTGTTAGAAGGTATATTAGTAATGATATTGATGCATTGATGCCTTGAACACAAAAGAGTGGAAGATGTGGTGTGAGTTGGGTTGATTATGTAAGAAAATGACCTTGTTAGAGAGATATGTGGCAGTGAACGTCGACAAAGAAAGCCAATCAGGATGTGCTGAGGTAGTTTGGACATATGAAGAACATTTTTCCATTAATCCTTCCACCTCCTCATTAGTTTCCACCTTTTTTATTCCCTCCTTTTCTAACAAATATACCCTCATAATCATCCACACCACATATCCAAACCATTTTACCTCCTCTCCTGACTCATCCTCTCCATAAGTCCAGACCAATTTACCTCGCATATGTACTCCTCTTACCACCACACCTTTTTCTTACCTAATCATTTCTTATTCGATCAGTCCTCCTCACACCACATACTGTTCTCAGACATTTCATTTGCAACACATCCTCTTAAAAAAAAGGTTCCCATGTCTTGCATGCATACAACCTTGTCAATACTGTTATACCATGAGACATATCCATCTTTACCCTCAGACAGTGGTCTCTCTTCCCACACACTTTTTAATTCACCCAGGGCCTTAGCCTCTCACTTGCCCTATGGCTCACTTCAGCTCCAGTAGTTCTTATTGCTACCTTGTACATTCCCTGGTATTTTAAAACTCCACTGCCTCTGCCACCGAGTTCCTATCAAGGCTATTCCATAGATGCCTCACTAGACATATGCCCATCAGAAACCACATTCCCCAAGCTGACATGAGTCACACTCTCCTGTCTGTTCTTTGAACATCACCCAGCACTACAGCACTGCAAATGCCATTTTGGCATATCTCAAGACCCTTCATACCCATGATGCAGTTACCTTAAAGAAGATGCCAAGCACTTATTACTCTGTTGCCCTACACTCTTTGCATTTACATAGAAACACACACAGCAGCACAACATTTTATGACTCATGATCCCAGCTGGTGGACATGGCCAGCTTCCTGAGTGCTGCAATAGCCTCATGAGATCAGATGGGACTCCTGGGGCAGGAATTAAGTAGTAGTATACTGGGTTGGTCCCCTGTGTGTCTGTGCAGTGACCATTATTGAAACACCTCTCTGGTTCTTAGAGTATCTTTGACTCCTGGGGTATCTTCCGACTTTACCAGCTTCTGATTGATTATTGTAATTGTCATTTCTCATTTATGACACAGGGCAAAGCAAAACCTTAGGGTGGCTGTTAGAGCCATTTGTCTTGTTGTGGGTTATATGTATATATTTACACTAATTATATTTGTTTTTTATTGTTTATGGTACACTTTGTTTCTTTCTGGTCTAATCCTTGAGTGATCACTGATATGAGTAGAAGTAGCTTATAACTGTTTATAGGGAAATCTTTTTCACCCCAATTTCACCTCTTTACACAGGTGTTCCAGGTTTCAAAGGAATTGTCAAAATTTTCCTATATTGATATTGCTCTCTCTGTGGGTGGCTTAGACCTCAGAACCCAAGAAGCAATGTTGAAGAAGGTCCCAGACATTGTCATTGCCACTCCAGGACGACTGATAGACCATGTGCAGAACACTCCCACCTTCAGCATAGAGAATGTTGAGGTTAGTTTGTTTCACAGTGGTCTTTTAATGTGAAACAAGGATTGCGAGCCTGTGATTTAACTTTCTTATAGAGACTGAGTGTGAGTGAATGTGGCCATTTCATCTGTCTCCCGGTGTTACCTCGCCAGTGCGGGGGTTGGTGGTGCTATTTCCCCGTGGGGTGGGGTGGCATCAGGAGTGGATGGGGGTGAGCAAGTCTAAATATGTACATGTGTATGTGTATGTATGTATATATGTATATGTTGATATGTATATATATATGTACAGTGCATATGTGTGCATGTAT
>JAYMFT010025389.1:0-16242 GCA_038088735.1 Panulirus argus
GTGTATATGTGTATGTATGTATATATATGTACTGTGCGTATGTGTGCATGTATGTATATGTGTGTGTATGTTGGGAGATAGGTCTTTCTTCGTCTGTTTCCTGGCGCTACCTCGCTGACGCGGGAAACAACGATCAAGTATAATAAATGAAATATATATATATATATATATATATATATATATATATATATAACACTGTTTCCTTGGCCATATGCTTTAAATGGAAGACTGATCATTCTCATATGAAAGTTTATGAACTTATTTTGTTTAATGATTTGTAAGCATTTTATTTCTTACAAGTACGTCATTTTCCGCGCTTACTAGGTAGTTCCTTTCTAGTTGTCAGGTATAAAACACCGAAGCAAAGGCTCCCTACCCACAAGCAGGCCCCACAGACCTTTCCATGGTTCCACTACCGCTTGGTATACCCTGGTTCAGCCTATTGAAAGCTCGTCATTCCCTGTTCGCTCCACAGTCCCTTCTATACCTTGCACCCTCCGGCATGTTTAAAGCATCTTTCACTCCCGTCTTCCATCTCCTTGTTTTCCTATTTTTCCTTGTTCACTCCACTTTTGACTTGTATATCTTCTTAGTTATCTTTTCCTCATTCAACCTTCCCTAATGTCCAAACCATTTTAACACCCTCTTCATTTTTATATACACTCTTCTTGTCGCCTCTTACTGTCATTTTATTGTTCGATCATCCTCACCACGTATTGTCCTCAAAATATTTCATTTCTAACACATTCACATGACTTCGATGAAGGTAAATCTCGCTCTTTAGGGAGAGTTTGGTGAGGTTTTTCAAAGTTCTGTTTATTTCTAGAAGTGGTTCACTTAGATTTACAATAGTAAACCAAACATTTTACCGGAGTGTCATAGCCCTCCCCACTAACAGTTGTGAACTTCACATTTTACTTGATTATCATAGTCTTCCCCACTACCGATTTTCTATCATAGAATATATACACGCACATTATATACATATGGCAATCATCCCAAAATCTTGGTATTTTCACTGCTGGCAGAGCAGAACAAAGTCAGGTATATTCCAGTCACCTCCCTTAGTCACCATATACTACAGCTTTACCAGTCACCTTTCTTAGTTTCCAGAATGTTTAGGAAGATGACATTACTTTTGTAACGGACCAGGTTTCTAGAAAATAGCAGCATATTCTTTTGAGGCTAAGTCAGTTAGATTAGTTGATCATTAAGGTAGTAAGATATAGCAGAAAAGTGGTTCACCATGAACATTATTAGTCAGTAAATTTGGTTGTCCTATTTATCATTTTGTTTCTTAAAGTGTAAAAGTTTGGCTGGTTGAGTGTTTGGGCTTCAGACCTTTCGACTTTAGGAGCCATTAAAGGCCACCAGGTGAATAAACTTGAACGCTTATATCCTCTTAGGTTTAAAATAATTTCATTTTTTTGCGTTGGAGGCTGCAGTCACGAACAGAAGTCCACATCAGTGCCGGGCATTGATTGAACTATAAAGAGGTTAATGAAAGGGAAAAGAATACTCAAGGAAAAGTATATACACATTCTGGTGGAAGTGAAAAACTGGTCTTTTAAAAAGAACACTCACTCTAGAAATGACCCTTGTTAATTCTGTGATGAACAGAAGCACTCATGATGTTAATGAAATTAAGGCAGTGAAATCAGTCGACAGTACAGAATGACACATGAAAGAGTAAGTGTGAAGACGAGAGAGAAAAAAAAATATGTATTAAACCGAAGCGGTTTGCCTAGCATGCTAGTCTCGAGAGTTATTCGATTCTTTCAGACGGAGCGCTAATCGTCAGAGGGCCAGCCGAAAATCAGATTTAATGCTGAGTGTATTGAGATGAAAACCAACAAAACTTTTCATGAAAAAAAAACTACTATGAATGTTACCCATACCGCTGGTATAGGTAAATCACTTGACCAACTTAGTGAAGCACTTATCACTCTGTAAGTACACAACGTAAGGATAGTTTCATCCCATCAGCATCACTGGAAAGTAAGTAATGTGAACAGAATTTTGGATTTAATAGTAAATCTTCGTATCGCTGAGCTGCAAGTTTCAAGCCTTACCTTGAGCACGGGCCAGAGCTGTGCTGCGCGCGCGGTTCCTCGCTCCTCACTAGGTGATCCAACTATCGCAACTAACCCGCCTCGCTCCTTCCTACCTCGTCTTCACATTACTGTGAACATTAGGCCTTACCTCATTCGTGTGCATAATTCATGTCTTCAGGGTATCATCGTGCGTCGTGTATTCAGATGCCATATGTTTCTCGGGTCAAATTGACCGCGGAAAAATCTTGATAAAATAAGAGGGTAAAGAATGGGGAGAACCCGTGAGTGTAAAACTTGTTCCTTATCCGCACGCACAAAATTGAAATAATGTAATGAAAAAGAACGACTGGGCAAGTATTCAGACTCAGGAAGCAGTTTACATATAGATTTACCGTATATAGTGTGGTTTCACTTATGTTTAAGTACTCGACAGTATCGTTAAGAATATATATCTAACATTGTGTCCTTGCATCCATATATGTTCAGTTGTTTGTATTGATTTTAATTGTTAATTATTACTCATAAGATAATGGAGCTTTTCACCTCATCTTTTTATTTCCAGTGGTACAGTGGTTGTATTTACCAACCCTTCACTTTGTACGAGTCCAAACCTCTTGCTGAAGTAAAGTTCCCCAACGTCCTTCCGTACACTTGCATAGCTCTCAGTCTTCCAGATTTGTCAGACTATTATCGTAGAAACTGCTCTGTGTTAGCGTCGTCTTATCCTCGTTCAGATATATATGTTGTCATCATTGTTTTCACTTGTTCTTTCTTCCGGTGTTGTTAACGCTGAAGTTTTAGAATTGGGCATCATTCAGCTACAGGTTAGGATGGCTGTATTTGCTTGGGTGTTTGTTTTGCAGAACACCGCCAGTGGTTCGGTTCTCAGCGAAGAATTCTAAAATCACGTGTTTGCCTAAGAAATTATGTCTTGTACAGTAGATATAATTTTGGTAGAACACACAGCAGTTCATTTTATTGCCGTTCCGTAGTAAAGCAAATGAAACTGTTAGTAAGTACATTGCGTATGGGTGCTTAATATCACATCAGCATCAGTTGCAAGCAAGATAAGTGGACGAAAATTTGGATATGATGGTAAATCTTGGTATCACTTGAGCCGCAAGTTTCACCCGGTTTGCCTTGAGTGAGCAGTATTGCCCACTCCCGGGTATTTCCTTGACGCACGCTGTTAACCCGTTTACTGCAAATGACCGGGGACTTACCTAGCTTTTTCCTACTTCTCCATATTGCAGGTCACGCTGTATGTCGTTGCTTATTAAGGATTCTAGCGTCACGCTTCCAAATGCCATGTCTCTCGTCGTTAGGTGGAACAAGTTAAATGATGCAAGTGCACAACTTGCTTCTCTCCTCAGACACAGTTTAAAACAATGTAATAGAATAAAAAGGACAGGTCAAATACTCAAACTCAAATGTTTGTGTTCATTGGCAGTTTATATATAGATATATGCAGATTTACGCCTACTTAAAGTGTGGATGAATTGCATTCATATGTAGATCTAAATGCACAAATAAATCATTAAGAAAGGAAATTTAAGGTTATGTGCCCTTGCATCGACGTTTGTGTGATTTTGTGTATAGGTGATTTGCACTTCGTATGAGAACAGGGCTTTTTACTCGATGGGTCCCACCTCATATTTTTACTGCCAGGAGTACAGTGGTTGCATTGACCCCCAACCCTCCTCATTTGGCTTACTTCACGAGTCCAAACCTCAAGCAGAAGAAACGCTTCCTAACGTCCCAGCTTTACGGACATGTTAAGGGCTGCTAGTGTCGGAGAACTAGTCTTGTTAGCGTCGGCCTGACCTCATATGTAATCATTTTCCCCCATATTCTTTTCCAATAAGGGAAGGTTGAACCTCTCCCATCTCTCTTTGCAGCTCATTCCACAGTAGGTCTGATGCCTTTTTTTTTTTTTTTTTTTTTTTACCCACACTTGTGTGTGGTTTCTGAAGTGGAGCGACCCGAGTTGCTGCATGATTTTACTCTGGGTCAATGTACATCATAAGCATTCCACAGTTCATGTCGTTGACGATGCAGTGTCTTTCAAGTTAGGTTATACTTTAATGCGTTTTCTTTGATACTGATTCTGAATTATTTCGGCCGAACGTTTATGAATCGAATTGATCTTATGCCATGATTCAGAATGATTTTGGTTTTACATTGATAATTATCTATTTGGTCTCTGTTCCCCCACATGAGATCTGATTATATGTCATAGATATTGAATAGATATTATGATACTTGGATTCCCAAGCAGAGTTAAAGATGACCTTGAGGGACGTTTCTCAGAGGTCACTTTCAACAGTTTGAAGTTGACAGTTTGTTTAAACTTGATCCCCCCCTTCCAGCTGATTATGTGTGTGTTTGTTTGTTTGTTTTTTACAAGAGCCCCTGTGCAAGTGGCGACACTGCGAGCAAGAATTAGCTTTCGGCAAAGTTGTGTCATCGTCATTGAACGGACAGAAGTACAGTCTTGTAAGAGACTTGCGCTCCAAAAGAGTGTAACTTAGAAGCTTCAGGAATGCCACAAGAGGGATCCTGAGGTTGTATGGTAAGATTTGTCTGTTTGGACATTATACCTGTTTAGTTATGCACAATCACGTCAAAGAGCTTCCTCGAAAGGAGTCCATCATTTACCTGCCCCTGGATGTAGCGCACCCTTGAGCTATAGTACCTGCATAACACCAGGACACTTTCTAAAAAAGGGTCGTGGGGCAGTTATAAATAGACAGATGGTTACTGTTGTAGTATGACTACAAATCAAACTGCTGACGGTAAACAGAGACTTCTGTTAACCACTGTAGGAACCAGATACGACTCAAGTGCGAGATATAGACTGTTACTGAACATAATCTGTACAACAGAGGTATTAAGAGCCAGAATCTGCTGACAGTGCACAACGCTACACCAGTAAACGTTAGTTTGGTGATAGAAAGACAAATTATATCAAAGATTTTAACTGAAGTAGAATTAGTGATCATTGGTTGTCATTTTTGCTGCAGAGGACTCCAGTGTGAGTTTAGGCTTGGCAGGTTTGGCATAGAAAACTCGGAACATCAAAATTTCACTTTATTGCACGAGATAAACATTGTCGAGTTACTATCATCATTTACAAGACCAAAATGAAAGATAGAACTCTATGAAGGAATTCGGCTTCTGTATATTATTATATATATAAAAGCCCGAATATTTGACTATTTCCACCCTTGAATTAACAAAAAATTAGATGAAATATTTTCCACTAGTACCAGATGCAGCTGAAGAGGCTTGTAAAAATTTGTGAGTTTTTGAGTACTGTAACTGTTCATAAAGGTTGGATTTGATGTATATATCATGAGAAAATAGTCTGCTTGTATCAGTTCTATGTACACTGCGACAGTTTTGTCTGCAGACTTTAACCCATTTAGAACAATTGACAAAAATCAGATTGTTTTTGGCAACACGATGATTCTTTGGGACGTTGTCAGTACCTAAGATAGTTATTTGTAACAAAATAGATAATCTTTAAGTAAATTCTTTGTTTGTTAATATGTGCTAGTGGTAATGTATGTTATTAGTGCTGATTAGCATGGTCTCATAGAGCATGTTGTTCCAGGGAAGTATTGACTTCTGTGTTGTTGGTCACAGACAGTACAAGTTGTTTTGAACTGCAACAAGGTACACATTACAACTTGATATTGTAAGATATACTCATGGTCCATTTAACCAAGCCATCAACTATCTAAGCTTAGGCAGCTAAATCGTACACACTGTAGCAATATTTTTTTTTTTATGTCTGTTTTTAACCTTAGTAATGGAAGTTATACAAGAAGTTACAACTAACTGTTCTTGTATGTGGTGGGTTCCTAAGGATGTAGTAATCTTGGTACTTTTGGTTCGTCTGCATTTTATGGTTGATTGTTTGGGCTTTAGACCTATCAAGTGGCAAGGTTATGATATTATGGCCGGCAGCGTCAAGTTGCATCCACTGCCGAAAGTTTTGTAGCACCTTTAAGTTAAGGATAATTCTTTAAGTCACGCAATACTCTCTTAGCTTGTGGCCCTATATCTTCATGTGGCGGGTTGGAGATACCACGAAAATCTCTTGATTGTTGATAAGAGGGAAAGGATTTAGAGTTGGAGTATTTGGAGTAAGTTCCTTGGAAGAGTCTTAGGAAGAGGGTGTGGAAGAGAAAGCTTGGAAAATAGGAAGGAAAGTAAGTTGACAAGTACAGGGACTTAACCCAGTTGCTTCATTGTACTGTAAACAATTAGTTTGTGTTTTGCGATTCTTAAGGATGAATATTGACTAAATAACATCAACTGATTTCATTTAGAAATGTTTAAATGTTGTCGCTCACATGTGTGCATTAGTTTCATGTTTGCTTGTAGGCGACATATCTATGGTAATCATTTGAGATCACCCGTGCGACCAACGTCCCAAGAAATCAAGTTATTTACATGAAGGTCCAGCCCTAACATTACATGTACACGTATTTGGTATATTTAGAACTGAAATTGTACATATGTTAACATTCCTAGCATACATCAGGCAGACAGTACTGACTATCCGAGTACCATTATATGGAATGGAAAACTGGCATATCTAATGTGGAATCTTCAAGTGCTATGATATATGAGGT
Organism: Panulirus argus; assembly: GCA_038088735.1. Lineage (NCBI taxonomy): Eukaryota > Metazoa > Arthropoda > Malacostraca > Decapoda > Palinuridae > Panulirus > Panulirus argus. The sequence goes on from JAYMFT010025389.1 coordinate 6,698, forward strand.
ATAGACTTTTCTGGGTATGATGGACGGCACAAATCGTTTCTCAGAAGTTTTGGTGTACCACGCGCTCTTCTCTCGTCACTTATTTGTTGAAACATTTCTTAATTCACTTACATTAAGCATTCTTAGTTTCCTTTTATTTTCACTGGTCTTTAATTCTTAGTTTCTTTTTATTTTCACTGGTCTTTATTTTCATATTCCGTAGATGAAAACGAGCAGCTCTCTTTTGTTTATGGGATCACTTCAGTTTTTCCAGTTAGTGACTAACAACATACATTTGCTTGTCATACAGCACTTTTGCACTTTTCCCCCCTAAACTTACTAGTTTTCACTGACAGAGCCTTTCTCCCCACAAATTCGTTATCATTCCTTCACATTTTAGTGTTTATTCTTTCTTCATTCTGGCCTTCATAGTTTTTCATAAGAAACCTTTACACTTTTCTGGTAACCAGTGAACAAAGTGCACACGTCCGGGATTTTATACTTCTTGTGCTGGACTCATCCAGTGGTTTTAAGTGGTGGACGGATATATGAAATGTCAGTCATCTCTGATGGGAACTTATGCACTTACCCAGTTCAGTGCAGATGTTTGACATCTTGCTAACGTCGAAGCGGCCTACTATATACATAGTATTTTCATATGATCGTTGCTTTTCACACGTTCAACTGTGGTGTCGAACAATCTAAAATAACAGCATACACACTGGTGCTAAGTATATAGAAGCTCTAGTATCGTTGTCTGTATGAAAGTGCTGGTGGATGGGCCGGCGAGATTGTACTTAGTATCACAGATAATATGGGTGTATGGGGAGGACGGTCGTAATGTGGTACTACTGTCCGGGACTCTTGAGAACTCTCCCTTGCCTCTTGACCTATAGACCAGATGATGGAGGGTAAGGTCTATTTGATGACCAGTTATGGGCAACACTGAAACAAATAAAAAGCGGAGGCGCGGATGTGACCTACATGTTTGAAGGAAACCGAATGGTGGGTAGAACTCGGTTCCTGCAAACAAGAACAAAGTTCTAATGGATCTTGCATGAATTAACGTGTAATACAGGATTGAAAACTAAAATCGTTCTGAAAAATTAAAAAGAAATGGATGAGTGATAGATTTTATGTAAATACATTTAACAGTGAAAAGAGGCTAAATGAGCGATTTCTGATATGAAAGAAAATGAGAGGTGAAATGCAATAGTATGGAACTAGTTTACATGATATAACCTGAGAACCTTCAGATAAGATATGATATGTAATTACATAGGCGATTCTAGGCAGTGTTAGGATAACGGGTCTTGACAATAGATCTGGGTGTGGCTGAATTCGGACGGTTGAAGGGATGCGACGTGCTCCACAATTACAGCCCACTGTTACGTAGGTACGTATTTCGATCCAGCGGAATCATATTCTTTTGTAGGGAATATTCAGTTACCGTACAATGGTATTCGTGAAGTGAGAGGGTCACTTGAGTATGGGTTCACAAGTGTCATCGACATACGCATGACACCACTCACACAGGCTTCCTTCATTCTCCTGGGTGAGTCATGTATGTGTCACGTCTTCCTGGCCTGGCGACTCTCGTCCTGCTGCTGCCCGTCACCACCACCTTCCTCCCGCGCCCCTTGCTGGTGTTGGCGTTTTGCCCTCTGTTGAGGGGTCTTCTCACTTGAGATACCTGCGGGAATAAGACTTGTGAGTCAGTGGGCTCATCTTGCTACTAATACGTACATTAAGCAAGGGAAGCCATCCTTCTTTCCTTTGGGATGGAGGAAATCTGAGTGTAATGATTTTGGTTTCAAAAGTGGTAAGTTATGTTTTAAACTCGCATTTATGAGACTGGTGACTGGAGCATAGATTGAACATTAAGTAAGGATCTGAACAGAGGCCAGTTATGTCATCGTCATACCTTTATAAATATTATAAATATTAGTCATTTTAGTTATACTATAAAAATTATATTTTCGTATATTTCCTTTCGTAATCTAAGGGAAATTTCTTAAGCATTAATAAGGGCATGAAAAAGCATTGACTGCATTTTGAAATTTCAGTCAGACATACTTTATATGTGATTACAATTTCCAGGGTAAATATAGAGTCATTAATAAGAGTTATCATAGATTAAGGATGAATTGTCAGTAAGAACTCGTTCTATTTTTTGCAGGATAGTACTGTTGAGAAATCTCGAACACATAAATGTAGTCTATTTCATGTGCCTATATTTCATATATTTTAATTTACTGCCTGGATGTTTATTATTTTTGTTTTAGTATGGTTTGTATGGCCTGTTTTCTCTGGAGATTATACTTCCCAGTTGGTTAGTTGCTGACCAAGTATAGATTGTTTAGCGCGAGATCAGGTTAAGCTGTTCATAGGCAGCCCTGGAGCCTAGTTCTGAAAGATATATCAAGGCCTGAGTCATGAATCATTTATTTAATGAAATTGATCGAGTGTATACAGTAGTTGATATTTCTATTTTATAAATCCTTGTAGGGTGAACTATTCACTAATTTTAATCCCCTTGAGCAAATCAAGTCAGGTCAGGGCTACTGTGAAATAAATGCAGTATATTTTGTGATATGCAATTGATCTTTAAAAGAGTGGAATATTAACTTTTGAGTTTCTGAATGAACACTTCCATACACTGATTGGTCTTTAAGTTCGCCCATTTTCAGCACAGGTTGAAGACTAAATTTTTATACAAATTTCCAGTCTTTCATGAACATACTTCATAGAAATCACGACCAAACATAAGGTGAAATTTTATTCTGTGGAGGGCAGCACAATGCTCAACATACTGTTGTTAATCTGTAATATTAACAGCTAAACTCAAGTAGATTCTTGGTTAATTGCAGTACATAAATTACGTCAACGTTTTGTTCCATTTTTCATTTGTCTCCACACGATCCAGTCTTAGGGTTGATCTGATAATGTCTTGAAGAAATTATATTAATTTCTTTTACATTACCTGTAGTTATATGCATTAGAGTCATGAACATTCGCGCTCAAGCTTTTCGATGTAATCTTTACATTACCTGTAGTTATATGCATTAGAGTCATGAACATTCGCGCTCAGGCTTTTCGATGTAATCTTTATTGTGTTTAATAAAAAAGTAAATGCATTCCTAGGTGTAGAGCTAATGCTTGTAAGAGATTAGAAATCATTCATTGCACTTAAACGTCAGGAGTAGGGTTTTGTTTCCTAGCTATATTTGATCCTACTTTCTGTGTTGATGACGAGGATTGTTACTGTTCCATTCATATTACCCGTGGTCTTCAGAAATCTCTAAATTTGATATAGCACTGCCTAAAATATACCTTACACGTCTCAGCCTCTCTGAAAAATATCTTTATTTCTACTAGTAGCACCTACAGGCCCCTTGCCAAGCATTCCCATACTTCCTCATCACTCACTTGGCTGCCCAGTTGGTCCTGCCGTGAATGTTGGAGTTGGCACTGGTGGAGCGCGCGTGGCCGGTGTTGGTGAAGGAGGAGGAGGTTATGCCAGTTGTGTTGCTGGGGTAGGAGTGGGTCCTCATGGCCACCACGCTGGGGTTGCTAGCACCGCCGAAGCCCCCGCCTTGTACCGACACGAGCGACCCCGGCATACTCCGACTGACCGCTCCTAGGGAGGAAAGGGACGTATAGCTTTCACCTCCGGAACTAAACTGTTCATCGTTTTGTGTCAGGAATTCTGAGAGACATTACTAGTTCACAGATTCTGCTTATTTAAAAGAGGGACAGGTGAGAAAAGTATGTATCATTATATCATTATTAAAAGAAGTAGATGTAACGGGCTTATTATGACACGAATGCACTGTGAGTGACTGAGAGGGATTCATATCACAGCATCAGTGTCATGGAAAGAGGTCCCCTTTCCGTGGGGAAAGGAAGATATATGGAAACTGGTATTTAGCATTACATCATAGCAATTACTAATGGTCTCCATCACTTGTTCCAAGATGTGATGTAAATGGACCTAATTAAGAAACTAAATACAGCTTGTGAGTGCGATAAACCATGAATAAAGGACATGCTTGTAAATAATTCATAACGCAAGTTGCACATTTAGATCGAAAACGTGTTTTCAAACGAAACAGTACAGAATTTCCGTGTTACTCCCACTCGTGTATGGAAACTTCTGGTGTTTTAGAACTCGTATTAAAAACTGATGAAAAATAAAGATAATCGTGCACATCAACAAGCCCAAACTCCTGTGCAGCACAACGGAGAAAGGAAGTTTATTTTGGTACTGGCAAGAAGCATTTGTGTAAATGTGAAAGTGTTACGACAACGCCTGTTCGGTTGCATCGTTCCAGTGAATTTGTGTATCCATGACAAACTCCACTCAAGAAAATGGCTTTATAGCCTTTGACACAGTTCAGACAAAGGCCTTGACCTTTGTCTAAACGGAGATCTGGTCGGGAGATAGCATTTACTTGACCTTTTTCATAAAGTCAGACATGCCATACCCTAGGCCGCAGTCATCCTTATGGAGGACAGCGATGTTCTCGACCATGGCACGACGTTGGGCTGGCTGGCCCGCAGACCTGCTCCTCTCCCCTCTACTGAAAGGCTAGGCGCTGGTAAGGTAGGTAGCCATTAAGGTTAGCTACTGCTAAAACTGGACGCGTGAGGATCAGCTAAGCTGAGTTCAAAGTAAAAAGTTCTTAAAACTTAGAGTAATTAATTTTTGAATATTTGGGCAACAGGGATCTCTTGAAATAAGGATTTTGTCTCACCCTATGTTCATTAGTGCTTACTCTCTGTTATATTCATTGCTTTTTGTAGACTGAGATTAAAAACCTGAAAAACCTGATTATCGTCAGCGTGGATGCAAGGAGGGTAATTGGGACAACGTTTAAATATTTCTTACATTATTTATATACGATTATATAAGCAAGACATTTCTATATGATTCGCATGGCAGTACATAAGTACTTGAATTAGAGCAAAATATATTACTTTTCTTGACTTAAAGAAATTAGTTATGTAAAGAGTTCATAGCCGGTGAGAGAAGTTAGCGGATTTATTGCCCATAAGAAATATCTTTTAATTAAAAATCATGTATGTTTCATATTTTTCAGCGGTATTAAGAGTATTGCATCCTTCAATACACTGAAAGATCTTAATTTTATATAAGATGTAGCCGAGACAAAACTTTATATACAAAGATGCACAAAAAAATGGCATTGTCTTTCAAGTTAGAACTAATAAGGTTCATATGTTTTTCGTCGAGGGTATTGTAAATAGTAATAAATATTTACAGTTTAAGCAAGATTACAGAAGCCAGAAAAATATGCGAGGCCAGTATATATATATATATATATATATATATATATATATATAATCTAGAGATGACCTTATTGCTACCAGTATACCAACAAGAGATAAGCTAGGCTACAACTGGGGTTGTAGAAGGGAACGGTGTCCTACATGGGCAGGCAAGGCACGGCACCCGACCACTCCTGCCTCTCCTTAAAACACTCGCGGTCAGTCCACCATCTGCCAGGGAAGACTGGATCAGTACTTGCACAATCGGTACTGAGGATCGTTTTTATCAACCGAGCATATGTGTGGACGCGCGAGAGAGCAATTGGAGAGGAAGATAACGAGTCGGATGAGCGTCCCTTCCTCCCTGACCTTCAAGTGAAGGTACCCCGGGACCCACGGCCAGCCACATCCCATTTACTTACTTAAGTTCCCAAAACCATTTGTTTTATTATCTTCAAAATCGCCATATTTGTTGTCGTTGGAAGACTGGTCGCGGAAAGATGACCAGTGCTTGGCGCTGGGCAAGAATTTATTTTCTTTGGCGGCTTTAGAGCTCGTGTTGACCCCGCTACCCACGAAGGGCTTTGGTTGGATCCCTCTGGCCCGTATACTCCCCAAGGAAGCGTCAACCCCTTCCAAGCGACGGGCGGAGGGATGATGGATGGTGAGGGCTGGGGGCGGGCGAGGCCGGTCGCGGCCTTTCGTGCCAGGGTCGAGGTCTAGGCTGATCTTAGAGCGGTGCAAGTATCCGTTGTGCGTGCTAGTGTCGGCGGACACCTTGCTCATGCCTTTCCCACCTCCTCGTATGCTGTGCGCACCGGTGGCCATGATGGCGCCCAACTCCGCGTTCCCGCCACCCCTGCAAGGGAAGAATGATTGTACCTTCACTTATGCTGGTAGTTTAGCAACTCTTAGTTTACCTGCAAAACCTGCCAATTTATTATTTTTTACGTCTTGAAATAGCCTTTCAATGAAAATAGTCTACACGATTGTTATCAAGATTCCTGGAGGCTGGTGTGTTATGTCACGCGTCGTTGTTTCAGTTATCAGCACTTACGCGCTGATAATAGTGTGTTCTCGTCACTTACGCGTTCTTCTCATCCTGGGCGTAGGGGTCACTGATACGGGCCTTTCCCAACGAGTATGTTAGGCTGTTCATGTCGGACTTGTGGTCCTTGAAGAAGGCGAACCTGAGGAAATGTGTAACAGTCAACGACATCTGAGGTTATGGTATGAATAATGATGTAAGCCTGTGTGATACCTAACTACTTAATAACTGATGTTACAATTATGAGGCCCCTGTGAGTCTGCAAAAGACACTGTGATCCTTTTTGTGCTTTCACTAGACAAATTTTTCAGCCACTGTCAGTGGCAAAATATATTTACAACCATCATGACGTAAATAACTAGTTGGTCGGGAACATCTGGGAATAATCAACAGGTTAGTTTGCCTCTGGGGATTTAACACCATTTAGTCACAATTTCCTGAGCAGACATGCCACTTTGGTTCATCACCTGAGGATATATGACTCCAGATGGCTTCACCTTAATTCATAAAACGCCTGTTAGCATCGCTCGATTTAATATCATGCCAATTATTCGTAGCAGTAACATCGACGTCTCTGAATATATTTCTTGTGTTGTAATATTTGCAGATCTCAGACTGACTTGACATTTAAGAATATTACTTTTGTATTGGTTGAACTCCAGAGATACCCTAACTTGCTATAACTTACTGCAGTTGTTTTGTCGTGAAAATTCATTGATGATTTTAACTTTATTCCCATATAAATTCAAACTGGTATTAAATGCTGTCTTGATATACACAACAGTATAGGTGGATGGGGTAGGGGAAGTAAGTTATGAATTGTGGCATTAGTGGACGACCTGACGTACGTTACCTACAGTCACAACACCTTGGTGAGGCAGGAGGCGTCACCTGATGCAGGTGGGTGGGTGGGTAGCATCACACTGCAAAGGTAGGTGTTGTGAAGGCTGACCTGAGACACTGCTGAGCGGTGGGTCTGCGTGCGGGGTTCCAGCGCATCATCTCAGCCATCAGCTGGACGGCGTCCTGGCTGGCGTTGGGGATGAGTGTCGCCAGGGGCGTAGGCGAGAACTGAGGGAACTTGAAGTTCATCTGCTGCGCCAGCGAGTACCCCTCCGGCCACTCACGCTGCCACACATACGACCACATCGTATTGAGTTTGTAAACCCATACCTCCAGCCCTACCACAGATAAATCTATAGCAGTATTCTAGTACTACAATTTTGCGATGTACGACCCAACAAGGGAAGCCGTCCACATGCACCAGTAATTCCACGGGGCTTACCTTATCTGGCGTGCCGATCACGGAGCATATCTTGAATATCTGGTCGATCTCAGAGGACCCCGGGAACAACGGCCGGAAGGTGTAGATCTCGGCCATGATGGCGCCCACGGCCCAAATGTCGATGGGGCTGCTGTAGGTGGTGGATCGCAGCAGAACCTCGGGCGCCCGATACCTGCCGGTGGAAGGGTCTCGTGAGTACAACTGAAAGGCGGAAAGTATATGGGAAGGACAAATAACAGGAGACTTGTCGGTCCATAAAGAAGTTATCTGCTGAAGGACAGTAATAACGTCTTGATGTCATATTCTTTACTGTGGTTTTTAAGCAGAAGGCACCTCTCCACCACTCGCTCTCGCTTAACAGGCGGGAAATAAAAAATGGACCAGTATATAGTTTAGAGGGAGTATATTGAGTGGAAATTTTATTGAACAGCTTCCCTACTTTGGCTGCAGCGAGCGGGTTTCTCTGGGGAGGGTCAGATTGAGTTACGTGAGGAATTACTCCTGTTACCACCATGCGTGGCTCTTGTAAGAAGAAATGAATTAACACAAAGTGATTATCACTCCTAGATTTGAAATTTAAACCTTAACAGTCCTGCCACTGAAGACCCTGCTCACGAAAAAAAAAAAAATTATGAGAAAAAAAAAAATCGTAAGAACTGAAACGAAAAGAATTGTCATAAATTTCAGTATTCCCTTAATGGCTTGTGGCACTGCATGCTGTCAGGTTCGTATACAGTATATATTATTAGGTGAGTGCGCCGTGCTCGAGTCAGGCCGTAATACTACTTGTGACACTGCCCGGGGAGTCACGGCTCGAGTTAATGATGGTGTAAATGCGGGGAAGTCAGGGTCATGTGCTGTATATCTTGCCTGCCCCCGCCCCCAACAGTCTGCTGGTCCAAGTTCACCAGAGACGAAGGTGGTGTCATGTCACCCACTGTGTTATCATAGTTTGTCTTGCGAGTGTGGATCATGGAGGATAAACCCTGATGTAATGGATAAGCGAGAATTTACTGCTTTTAAGGAAGTTTAACTGAAGGAAGATTGTCAGTTTGTGGATACTTGGCGGGAAGGGTGTCGCTTGGGTGAAGTTGCTCAAGATCACACACACACACACACACACACACAATATTATTTCCACGGCAATGCGCTTTATTCACAAACTGTACAGATGATGTGTGAGCGATAAGAATTGCTGGTGTAGTAAGTGCCAGACCCACTTACAGCAGCTGGTTGTGCTTGTAAATAATATTTCGTTGTGTCCTGCAGTTCACAGATGGATGGTATTTTGTAAAAAGGCATTATTATTATTATTATTATTATTATTATTATTATTATTATTATTATTCATTCCCACTTGTATCTCAGGAAACTTCTTGCACTCTCCCTTTTCCTACTTAGACTCAAGTGGCCGTGAACACGCCCTCAAACCACTGACCATCTGGTGGAGACGTAGTCGGTGTAGGGAGGGCGCGATCTGATCTCCCTGGCCAGGCCGAAGTCGGCGATCTTGACCAGTTCGGGTCCCATGCATAGGAGGTTCTCCGGCTTCATGTCTCGATGGAAGTAGCCATGCTTGTGCATGAAGGCCAGCCCCTGTAGCACCTGCCCCACGATGTTCCTCACCATGGACTCGCTGAAGTGCTTCTCCCTGCAACATGGGTGGTAAGGTTAATGTAAATTACTGCTATACGGTAAGTCTCCCTGCAAGACGGGAGGTGAGGTTAAGCAAGTCTCCCTGCTACATCGGAAGTAAGGTTGGTTTGGTTAATGATTACTCTCCCTGTAACACGGGAGGTAAGGGTGGGTTAATTAATGCTATACCATTGATCTCCCTGTGCTATCCAAGGTGAGGTTGGCTCATTTTAAGAGACATGTTTTTCACTTTCTCAAAAAATTGTAAATACTTTCCCTGTCTGTTTTTCCCCCTTTCTCAATTCTCTC